>QYTT01089604.1:26565-64007 GCA_006980735.1 Dasypogon diadema | reverse complement strand
TCCACAACTCCAAAGGCGCCATTGGACATTTGAAATATGTAAAACTTTTATTTGATCAATTGATAAGCACTTATCTGGCAGAATGACTAAGATCTTCCGCCTTCAATTCCGAAACTAGGTTAGAAGGAAAACTCTACGTAATGCAAAATAGTGCTAAAAGGGATTGTATAGTATGTTCCTAAAGACAAAAAAAAGATGTCAGACATGAAACCAGTGATTACTGCGGCACTTGTTCCAATAAGAGCAGAAATCATATGAGCGATTGCTTTCATATACATATACCACATTATGATAAACTATAAAATATAAATTACGAAATTTCCTCTCTAAGACAAAATCAAAGATATTACAAAAATAAATAAAATTTGAATTATACTCATTTATACTTCTTTTCCATTGATAAAATATAAATAGACCAAAACCGGCTTAGAGTTGGAGTGCAAAAAGAGTAAAAATCAGCTTCATGTAATCCGATATAAATAATCTGGAGAGAAAATTCTGTGGTGCTGGGTCAAAACAGCATAGCTGCATTTCTTTGCCACACAATTATATACCTTCTGTGCAAGGTATATAGAGATCATGTTCGCTTCAACAAAAAACTCAGTTATGCAATTTTAACCAAACACCACAGAATTATGTAATTCGATTCAATTGCATCAACAATTGAACTTATTCCGAAATTAATGTAAAATTGGAATTGGAGTTAATCTACTCAGATCGAACTTTTGATCGTCGATGCGCCCCGTCAGTTATTATTTTAATTCAAGTTAGGTTGATATGGATAAAAATACTTCCAAATTAAATCTTTTTGTAGACATTCAAAGTAGTTTTCTGTGTAAGATTAAGGCTTAAACTCGCAGAAGGGACCGCGTACAATGATTTTTAAAATATGGGGAACTTTTTTTTAGACCAATGAAGCCCATCTTTATTTTTAACAAAAAATATGCCCAACTTAAAACTTTCAATTGCAATTCTTGGTGTTTTTGTGTCATGTGTCACTCATTATTACATGTTTTACCCTAATTGCTATTCTATATTTAAAGTTTCTTTTTATGCTTCCTCTTTTTGTTATATAGAAATGCAAAATTCAGGATTTTACCTCTGCTTTCCAGAGAGTTTAGTTATTTTGCTTCCTAGTTGTTTTCTAGGCTTATTTAAAATGGGAGAACTCGTTATTATTTAAATTTTATTTAGAACAGTCTTCTTCTTTGTTTAAAAAAACAAGGATTAGAAAAGCTAATCCTTACTCCCAAACCTGTAACTCCCTGAACGGTCTTAGCTTACCGCTATGTTGCTTTCCAATACAGATATTGGTTTTGGTTTCGCTTTTAAATATTCTATGTAAGGCAATACGTAAAAATAAATGGTAGTATAAAAAATGTATACACTTTACTTGCTAAAAATTTGAATTTCAACTTTTTTTCATGTACTTAGAAACTTCTTTTACGTAGAAATTTTGTACAATAATCACATAGATAATAAGCTACACAAAAGCACTTTACATTTATCAAAGTTCTATGCTATTATCTTTAATCCAATCAGCAACTTTAACCGCCATTTCTTCTGAAGATCTTAGATTAAATGCCTGTGAAATATTCTTGTTACCCAGTTCAGCATCTATGTCTGGAATTTTCTCTAATATTTCGTGATAGTATTTGAGAGGTACCCAACCGTCTGAATACCCATAATAGAATTTCAACAAATGCCTATTATCTTTCAACAAATCTACTTCAAGTTCTCGTATTGTAGCCATTTCAATTTTGGCTAAAAATACTACTCGTTCTATATAAGTAAGTGTTACGTATTTTGCAGTGGTTTCGATAAAGTAGTTTGGAATAGAGAAAATCCAGAAGTAAGTATAAATAAGAAAGATTATCACAGATATCGGCAGTTTGCTGAGGATCAAAAGTAAGAACCTGATGATGGGCATAAGTGGGAGGCAAAGTCGAGTGAACAGCCATCCGTTTGGAGATTCTTCTAAGCGTTCTATAGTTGGAAACAGCATATAACACTTTTGGATGCGTTCTTTTATATGTGATTTCTTTAACATCTGCAGAGTAATCCAAGTTCCTATAGAATGGCCAACTAAATGGATTTTAACATGCTGCGGAATGTATTTCTCAATAAATTCAATTTTATGTTTGATTTGCCCTTCTAAATTGAAGCGGCTTTCGTTGCCGGTTAATGGAGGCACTTTCCTAATAGATGTAGATGGAGGTTCATCGTGGCCAGCATGACCTGTTCACAGGACGTTGATATTAATGCAACTCTTAAATCTACATAACAGATCACCTATAATCCAAACTGAAGTGTTGAAACCCAATCTACTGTAGAGTGTTGACAAAAATTTGCTGTAGAATCCAGGTGGTCCCGGATTACCGGTTATGCAAACCACAATTTCTTTTACTCCATCGAGGGACTCCTCAATCCATTTACCCCATGTTATTACGTGTGTAGGAATGTCGCAAATATTTACGTATGCTTCTTGCATCTTTTTAGACTGAACCGCAAAATACTCATCGACTGGAATTATGACAAATTACTGGGCCAATTCCAAGCTGTCAAAAAGAAGTACAGTAAGTTTTTTGCAGCCGTTTATGGACATTTAGAATTATAGATTTAAATAAATTATAAACATTTATATACTTTTTACATGTGATAATAAATATAACGTACTCTTAATAGATATACATACTATGATAAACCGGATTATTTGCGGTAGTTCATGTAGAATCCTTTATGACATACATAACATCAAAGTTCATAGAATTGTTTAGAATTTTGAATATTTGTATCGTAAAAAACGTTAGACGAAGAGCACTAATTTCGCGTTATATCACATCAATATATTTATATTTAAATAAGCTAGTACTATGAATATCACAAAATTGTTTTTTCAGTTATTCTTAAATCTTTGAATTTAGATAAAGGTAAAACAGCGCTAACTTATTTTAACAACGCACATATATGAAATTTGAGGCACTTTACAAATCTATTCATTTGCCTAGTTCAAGGAATCAAAGAGATCATTCAAAAAACAGCTCTGAAAACATAAAATATTATATTTCTGAACTTGTCCATGGATGAGCTTGCCATGAAAATCACACCAATAATTCGCATACCGTTAAGAAAGAAGAAGACAGAACATATGATTTGTGTTTGATGGAATCAACGAGGTAATAACTAGTTAGTTATTACCTCGTTGGATGGAATTTAATCTTCGAGCATGCAACGATGGTAAGATAAAAAAATATGAGTATTATTATTGGTCCTATTTATTTTACAATATAAGCATATTTATAATAAAATGCTCTCGTGTAAATATATGAAAATTGAGCTCTTATGTCCTGCATTAATTTCAAAATATACGTAGATACTTCAGTATCTGACTGCCAGCAACAATTTCGTAGGTGCGGATAGGCGCGAAATATGTTGAAACCAATGAATGAATTCTAAAATTTTTGTAGAAGTGATGTTTATCTTGAGCTGAAAAAGTTGAATTCATAATTAGGGAAGTAGATAATGTGGATATAGTTCATTTGCTAGAAACTGCTTAAACCAGTGGAGACTCAATACTTCAATCTAAATGGATTTCTACGTAAAATAATAATCGAATAAGATCAGACACGTATGTAGGCCTACTGAACGATACGTAGGAAAAAGGAGGTACGAAGAAATATTCAATATGATGAATGCGAAAATATTAAATAAAAGTGAAATGGATAAGAGAGTGCAACAAAGATCACGAATATCATAGCAGCATATCTTGTCTTCATTGTACCATGCCGATCTCAATTGTCTGCATTTGAAGCTCATTACTTAGTTTGTATTCCAGTTGCAGCGAGGTTAGTTTGTTCAAAATTAAAGAATAAAGCGAATAAATGAGACATGAAATATTCCATTCCTACCGCGGTATGAATTGTATATTTTATGTTCAATTTACAGCTTTATTCGTTAATTTTGAGCAAGCTATACAATAAAATTTTCATTAGGTATTGAGGTAGAAATAAAATTTCGACTTTAAATATGATAATTAGACGCACCCACAAGTAGAATACACTTTGCTTTTAATTAATTCTAAGTAAAAGAATAAGTTTTGCTTATACAATCTTTAAATCGGTTTTTAGGGCAATCTTTACAAAGAACTGCAGAAATGTAAACATCCAAACAGTCGAAAAACTAAGACACTAGCTAAGAAAGTAAAACGTGTAAATAATAAACACAAAAGTCGACTGGGTCATGCTATTAAATCCAACATAATCGGTCAGAAATTAGCTTGGTTTTTGGAGCGAATAGAAGGCCGGCAAACGCCTTTATCACCCTCTGAATTTGCAGAATTAATTGAAATGTATTTAAAACGTTTCGATGAAGAAATGGAGCAGATAAAACTCAAACAGTCTATCAGTAAAAATCGATCAAATCAGCATGTTGCTAGAGAAAACGCCATCAAAATTACTCTGGAAAAAGAAATCGGTGAATACAATGGAGGTGGTTTAGGTAAAAAAAAAATAACTTAATTTGACTTTTGATAGGGATTGTAATGGATCTTTTGGAATTATTTTCAGAATTGGTGAACTTATGTGATCCGGAGAAATTTAAATTACTTTTGCAATGGGATGGTAATGCAATTAACGTGCAACATATAAAATTAGATTTAATTTCGAAATCGTTTTTAGAAAAACTAGCAAATAAGCAAAATTCTGAAATGAATTAGTGAAATCGTTTTGCTGAAAAATTTTAATCTGTTACAAGAATTAAAATTGTCCTTTGTTCTTCAAGATTATTGAGTTTTACATATTGACCCTTTCGCGTGGAGTGTCTTTTACACCAAGATGCTCGCTGTAAACGAAACAGCATGCTTAAGGTGCACACAATGCTTTTTATTTTTATGCAGGATTTAACCGAGATTGAACCGGGATCGAATTACATATAAACTCAGATTGAGTTGAGTTGGGGTCGACACAACTCGACGGCACTTAAGGGATTCAATAGTCGAACTGACACTAAAAGCAGTTGAAAAACAATTCTCATTGTGATTTTCTGTTTCGACTGTTTCGCCCAAATTATCTGATGTATACTTATTATATTTATTTTAAATTATTAAAAAAGAATTTGTGGAAATTCAGGAAAGACCAAAAGCCATTTTAAAGGCAGTTTGCAGATTACATTTTACTGTCACTTCAGCCTACAATCAACTCATTTAAAACTCAATCGCGTGCACAATTGATATATGCAGATCAAAAATTCAACTCAATATTTCGACAATGCAAGTAAACTTGGAAATAGTATTGTGAAGGGCGTACTTTCCAAACTTGACAGCCATAATAACGATTGTGTTCGATGGTTTACCATGTTTATTTCTTAGCGTTTAATAAACGCCTATTCTGTATTATGTTGGTTGATGATTAATTGCTCATGTAGCAAAAACCAAAATCCTGTTTGACTTGTCGGTTATTATGATCGGTCGCTGTATACGTTCAAATTTTATGAAATGAAATTTTACTGTACAAGATCTCAGCGGCTTCGTACGTACAAATCTCGTCAGGAAAATTGCCTCAACGACTGGTACCCAAAAAAATCACCGCTCCTCTTTGCTAGAATCGAACCCATACCCGTTGAGGAGCAAATCTGCTGAGTTGTGTCCCTGCCCACTCGCTACTGGCGTGAGATATCATAAAATGTAAAATATCCCACCTAATCCATGTCAAATCTTGGATATTCTGACACGATGTTGACCTGTTGAGTACAAGCTTGATCTATATCATAGAAATGTAATATAATAAGTTGACACTACTCGCAACACGAGTCTTTATGTCAATGAAAAAATGAAAAGTATTCAGCAATATGAGTGGACTACAAAAGTTTAAAAATGTCCTTGTGGATGAAATTACTATTACGCATAATCCCCGCAATGCAGTAATACTAATCTTGTTATATTCACTAGTTTGCCCAAAATAATGTCAAACCTCTATACGCCAATGAAGAATCAAAAGGAATGGAAAGTATAAATACAGGAAATAGATACGAATATCTACCTTTATTGATTAAAACAAATTCCACACATTTTACTATGATCAAAATTAATAATGTAATTTTAATGAAGTTTTGTTTAAGTGGTAAAATAATATTTTATAATAGGAATGTATTTTTAATACATTCTGCTGCTCATGCCGCTTTGAGTGGACAGATTCCTCGATTGGTATCCACTGGGCTGTTTATTACTTGAAAAACTGTTTCCGGGAAAGGAATCGTCATTATTACCACTTTGCCAAATTCCACCCTGAGTTCCACCGCGATACTGAGTACCAGTACCAGTAAACTGACCTGATCCCCCACTAGAGTACTGATTGCTACCGCCGCTAGTAGAATAAGCATTGCCACTGCCCGACCCAGTCTGATATTGATTTGAAGATAATCCAGAATACTGACCCCCTCCACTTGATCCAAACTGGCTGCTGGAACCATTGTTATCGCTCGTGTATTGAGTACCCCCAACTCTGTACTGATTGGATTGATTTGAAGTATACTGATTAGCTGGCGCAGTTGTGTTTGACATGGAGTTATCAAATTGATTTACTGAGGAAGTAGATCCGCCTGGACGTTTGCCCGTACGACGCATATAATCTTCAAACATGTCCAGTAATGTGGTTGAATCATTAACAGCACGATTGACAGCCGCGATCATGCCAGGATCAACGATGTTTGCATATAATTGCCCTTTCAATTTTTCTTTTGCAGTTACAAAGAAGATATAAACTTCATTCTCCATCATCAAGTCGTTGGGATTTTGATTGCTCTGAAATATTCAAAGTTGTAATAAAAACTGACTCGACTGTTTAAATGTAATGTGAAATTCGTTGTAAATTTTATATATATTTCTAAAGTACCACATAACTCTGTTCGAGTTTTCTTTTCTTTTTTCTATACCCTGAGTTTCCACAATGTCAAGCTCCCCCTGATTGCCAAAGCACCCAAAATTCTTTCATTCATTTCTTGGCTTATTGACTAATTTATGGTACTATACCTTACAATTTCGACCCATATTCGATATTAAAATCAATATTTTGTTGATATACCTTTTCAGCCAGTACTGCTTTACTCATAAGCTGAACGGCTTTCGGTCCTAGGCTACCCAACTTATCTTCAAGGGCGGTTAGTAGCCTTAACACGGATATAACACCCAATGGCTCAGAGGGTGCTGGTGGGAGTGAATCCATCATATTATTCCGTGAATTTCGATGATCAGCATATCTTGCATCATATCTCATCGGAGATGGCGTTCTACGCGATGGTATTTTTCGCCTAGGTGAGTCAATTGGACTTGGAGTACGTACATCTGTGCGCAAACGTAATTCCCTTTTCACTCTCAACTTACGTTTGGCAAGATCTTTTTCATAAAATTGCCGCAAACGACGTCTCCAATATGGTATCCATTCCCTTTTTAAAATCTTTAATTTTCGTTGGTCCTTACCAGCTATTTATAAAAAAAATGTAGAAGAAAATTTCATGAAATTGATTAAGTAAGGTCTGTAAAAATATTATTAATAGAACCGAACGCAGAAAATTATTACTAAGAAATTACTTATTTCTAAAAAGCTAATTCTCACTGGTATTCAATTCTCCTATGGTCAGCTTTGGCATTTTTCAAAACACCATCTTTTTTCTCATTCGATATCATGTGCCAAAATATATATATAATTATTAAAACTTACATCCCTTGAAGAACGGTCGATTTTCCGACAAGTATAAAGGGTGCTTCTTTGGGTTGTGGTCATACCGTCGATATTCGCGGTTGAGATAATCGATTTCTCGCTGCATTATATGGTGGTATCTCTCCCAAGTAGCATCGTCATCACTGAAAATAATAATATTACTCTTAACGAATAGTTTATATTTATTGGGCATTACGTTGTCATCTCCCTGTCATACGATCTTGGAGCGCTTCGTTTGGGTGGTCTTGATCGGTTCTCTGTACCCTTTCCATCCTTGTCAAGGGACTTTAAATCAGGTTTAATGAACTCCATTCGATTAATGCATTTCCTTATTAAAATGTCAACCTCCTGTTCCGTTATTAGAATAGTATCTTCATCATAGTGCGTATCAAATCGAGTCTTCAGCAAGTATCGCTTCTTGTTCTTGAAAAAGTCATCATCATCAACAAGCGTAACCTCTCGGAAACCCTTAGCATTCTCAATTTTTCTGTACAATTTGCGGAATATATTACGAACATTTCGTTTAAAATCAAACGTTCGATCCTTCTTGAGACGTTCCACAACTTTTTTGTAGAATTTAGGAAAGTGTCGTTCCTGTAATACAATGAAAACGTGAGTTAGAAAGTACATAGGAAAAATTGTTCTTATCTACGGAAGTGTGCAGATTTAAGCTGCACCTGGAACTCTTTTTAAGCAGTTTTTCAAACGTCTTTGTTACCTAGAATTTTTAATTGAAAAACTAGGAGGTAAGTTTCTTCACGCGATTTGCTTGCTCTTATGCGGTCTTGTGCAAATGAATTTTAAAAACTAATGGAAAATTACTGCGGGCTTGCAAAGTCCCGATTATAGTTGCTCTCCACGGGGTGCCACTTACATACGACCGTACGCGCTTATTTACCGTGGACTTACAATATCTCGTACTAGAAGTTATCCTAGAGTTAGTATTCAAACGTTTTATTAAGCAATTTATGCCTCATGGCAAAATAAAATAATCCAATAATAACAAACGAATAAATGTTTTCCTCCGTATGAGTCTCGTCCGAACGCTTGCTAAAGCATACAATGTGTACACCTTTTGCGTGGCAGTTCGTCCACAGGGAGCATCCCGGCGGACAAGATGCTCCTCGCGAAAGAGTTAAAAATAAACAGATACATAACACTTGTGTGAAATCAATGGAATATTGCCATCAGCTCTATTGATAATTTTGTTTTTATACGAAGAGATACTTACGATATATTTGTATTGGTGATTTGGCCCAGTAACATGTTTAAATCCATGTCCCCTGATTTTCAAATTGCACAGGGTGCAATAGTAAGTAATACCGTTTTGGCCTTTCATTTTATACATGTAACACAAACCAATCAACGGCAATTTCTTGTTGTATTCATGCATAGGCTCATCTGATAGCTCTTTAATGATTTTCTCAGAGGGCTTTTTTACAGCAAATTCCTCCTGTTTTACAATGCGGTCTTCAAGCTCCGTTGTTACTAAAATAAATATATCAGTTCAGTGACCTGAAAAACTAGTTATTAAGACTCACGTTCGCTTATACTTTCACCTGGATATATTTTGATCGGTTTGTCCAAGCCCAGATTTTTGTCTGCACATTGGTAGAAAGGTGTATTGAACGATTCAAAGTCTGGCCACTTCCTTCTAACATTTGCAGTATGCCTCTTGCTTTTTACGTGGCTTTTCACTTGCTCTTTAGTTACCAGATTACCCAGCCGACAAACATGACAGTTCACTGGCCATTTGTCCTCAGAGTACTTGGGCCCTCGAGAAAAGATGAAAGCTTCAGTGTCATCCTTAAACTTAACTTTTGCTTTCAATGTTTCCTCCAAATCAAAAGCCTTAGTAGCCCCTTCCTTAACATCTTCTTTGTCTTCTTCATCTTCTGCAGCTTCTTCAGCTTCATCACACTCGGGGAACGCCTCATCGTCTTCCTCGCCCTCACCATCTCCTTCGCCGTCACCTTCACCCTCACCATCGCCATCACCATCACCTTCGCCTTCACCTTCACCTTCACCTTCATCTTGGCCTTCACCATCACCTACTTCTGCTTCAACAGCCTCATCTTGATCATTTTCTTCGTAATTCTCTTCCGCTACACCTGCTTCGTCGCCAGCACTCTTTAAAATAAAATTTTATTATTCCAAGCAATGTCAAAATGGCGGCCGGCTGTACAAGTTTTTAAAGCCCTCGATTTTACCTCTTCTACTGCTTTTTCCGTAGTTTGCTTGTTAACTTCTTCAACCATTTTATTTCAACTTTATTAACACAATCACCTCAATATTTTTATAAACTGAAAAACAACCGGTAGTAAAACTACAATCGGCACCACGGATCAACCAAAGACATTCGACTATAACTAGGGTTGTTCACTTTCTTTTGTCAGAATCGATTAATTGCTGCGAAACAATCGAATCGCAGTCCTTTGGTTTGTGAAGATGTCAATCACCGCTTTTATACGAGCAGAGAAAAACCGCTTTATGTTTTGGAGCAAAGTTAATAAGAATATGATTATATCTGAAAATATTTCGCTCCATCTACAATTAAAAAATAAAATAATTTATTGAGTTATATCTTTGTTATCCTCATTTTATTAAACATGGAGGTAAAATATTTATTTTTATAGAGTTCAGATAGTTTTTTTTTCAATAATAAATTGAGAACCTAGTAAATTCTTCACAATGTATTCAATATAAATACATGAAAAAATATATATTATATATAACGAAAAAGTAAAAAATAAATTATTCTTTCAGCATTTCTTAATATACTTTAGCAGTTTTTATGTCTCTACTTTGGCAACTTTTTGAAAGATCGGAATGGTCGGAATTGGTCGGAATATCCAACTCCAACAGTTCTTTGAAGAGTTTTGCTGAGGAAGTCTGCCGTCGAGTGTTTCAAAATTTCGATTAAATTAAAGCCTGTATAAAAGATGGCCCAGAATTCACCAGTTAAAATCAAAATAGTAAGTAAAGAAAACGAAAAAGAAAAGCATGCTGGCCTTAAAATTAGGATTTTGCATTAACCATTGCGTGAAGTGGTGCCATTTTGTTTAGAGCAAATTATAATTTTAATATGTTTTTCAGGAAGCCGATCCGGAGGAAGTTAAAGTGAAATACGAAATATGTGATGATACTGAGGAGAAAGATGAAAAATTTGATGATAATGAGGAGAAAGATGAAAAATCTGATGATACTGAGGAGAAAGATGAAAAATCTGATATTCCTGTCGAGGAATTGTTACAAATGAAAATTACGCTTACTGATGGTTCTGAGACATATCTCTTTTCTTATGGTCCATGCACCAGCGGCGAACAAATTCGCACCCTAAATTGTCATTTGTGCCGAATAGGAAATATTAAGCTCGAGGGTGCAACACGTCACCTTGATAAGCTGCTGCACAAAAGGAATCTAAGGATGTTCAAAAGGAAGAATCCGGAGAGGTACAATCTACCGTATCGTCAATTTTATGGCAACGACGAGGAAGGAAAAGCTATGTTTCTTGAAATTCTGCCTGGCGAAGATATTGAAGAAGGTACGTATTGAAAAAATATTGCCTAGAAGCGACTGCGGTTCCCCCGAATTAGGGGCTTATCTCGTTAGGTATATACAGACTTGGTGGTAATTGTGACCCAACAAATTTCAGTTGCTTACTGGGAATGGTTTGTCTGTGGTTCGGTCCGGAGAAACCTCTCAAGGATCAAACTATACTGACTAAATTGTATGCACCGCCATTGCATTCGCTTTTTGGCGTCATATGGATTACTTTAAAACGTAGAGTGCCTCATGACCCTAGCGCAGAGTCTATATTCAATTTTCCGGCTGTATGCCTCTAATATATGTGAAACAAAAGCTAGTGTCACGCGGCAGAGTCACACGAAAAAATTCAAAGATTTTGATCAAAATGTGCAATTTCGATAAAAAAAATATGTTCCGTAAACTTTTTTTGATAGATTTCAACAAAAAAAGAATTTGTGGCCTGTGGGGTCAAAAATGTGATATGTATTATGGCCTCTACGTGCTAATTAAAAATGTAATAAATTTTATTCCTATGCCAGTTGCAAGTTAAGAATGATTTTACATCTCATTTCTATGCACTTTCTCCTCCCGCATTAGGCGGATGTAATTGACGCGGTCTCCTGTCGTTAAACTGTTTGATAGAACTTCTTTTACGTTTTATAGTAACTAAGGAATACAAAGACCGCATCATCTTCAAGGCCTCTCCATATGGTAGACCGAAGCCAGAAGACATACAGATTCTTAAACAGGATAAAATACATGAATACAATAAAGCAATGCCCCTATTTGGACTTGGATATCTTTTCAAAATGATAAACGACCAGAAAATAATATATTTTTGTGCTTTATGTGAAATGTATATTAAAGGGGAAGCATTTCAGCATATTGTCGGATCTGTTCACCAAGCTAGCTACATCGTAAGTAGTCAATGAAAACACCATTTTACATGTACTAATATTATAACACCAACAGATAAATCATTTCCCCAATCTGTATGAAAAAGTTAAAGAGGCCCTTCAGGATATTAAAAATGAAGATGCTAGAGAACAGCGTATTATCGATATATTTCGCAACTTTTATCATAAAATTGAGTTGTGTCATAGGAAACCCAAAATTCGTATTGTTGACTTTCAACATTTTGAAGAGAATCGGGATGAGATCATTACGAAATGTCAAGAAGAAAGACATTTAGGAGAACATATAATGACTTTTCATCAAGCAGACCTAGATAAGCTCGTGGAAAAATGTTTAAATGGGGTTAAAGTTATCAAGCCTGATCTGAAGTCATTGGCGAAACCTGAATTAGGATACCGCGAACTGATTCCGGTTGTACTGAAAAGGTCAACATCAGCGGGCAGTGATGATCCACCCAATAAAAGGTTTGTTTTATTATATAAAATTAATTCAGTTTACTAATTGTTTTCGATTTTAGAAGGCGCCCAAATTTTAGAGGAGAAAATTATGCCGCATATCAACTTTTGCTCGAAAATCAACTGATAGAAATCAATGGCCAATACAAGGCGTACGAAACTAATCCTCGTTCTCATCCACAATATGACCAAGAGTGGCAACGTTTTCGGCGTGAAAGATTCAACCAGCTGAATAATGGTAACCTTTCTTTGATTCAATTTTATTAGCCAGTAGTGATGTTTTATTAGTGAAAAGTTTATGAGAAAAATTTCGATTTCTACATTCGTTGTACAAACAAGAAGTCTTCTTCAATCTATATCTCATTAAATACACTTCATCACAACTAATGAGTTCAGGAAACATGTATGAATGTTTTTTTTATTCATATCCGATATTATATCAGACGATATATACTGATGAGTGATGACCTCTGTCTGAAGTAGTCGTCCACGTCTGTTAAAAATATATTTAAATATCCATGAAAATCTATCACAATTTATGAATCTTTACTTTAACTTAGATAAAATTGATCCGCGAAATCATGATTTCCAATCGGAATGGGCTCCATATTGGATACAGCGTTTACGTCAATTCTACGCAAAGGATTTGAACACTTGTAAGCGTGAATTGAAGATAATTCTCAATTTACCACTTGATCGTTTTTCAAGTCCACTTAGACAAATGGACCAACCAATGCAACCAGAACCTATGCAATGGCAGCCGCAACCGCAACCACCACAACCTATGTTTGGTGCTCCAAATATTAATCAAGATCATCCAGTGCCAATTTTTGCGGAGGATGATCCAATTGAATCTTCAGAGCCCTTGAGTATTATTTCAGTTATGAGACTGTTATCAGCTCTTGAAGATCAATTGGGTAGCTTAGGACCAAAAGCCGTTCAGCTTTTAAGCAGAGCGGTTCTATGTGAAAAGGTATATACACTTAAAAAAAATATCTTTATAGAATTTTTCATTTATTGATTTGAGTAAGAATGAAATCCCATGAAATCTTATGGGTGGTCATGAATACGTAAGTTGTTAATTCTAAGTTCTATTATTACTAAATCTCCGGTTATTAAGGAGATTATTAGATTGGTGTAAAAACTCTGTCTCTGAGAAATTGGATTACGTAGAAAATCCCCTATAGGCTGTTTATTTTATTCAGAATACGAATAAATTCAGCCGGAGGTGTTTTATGTAGCTAGTTCTACAATTCTTAATTTAACTAGTAAGAATACTTTCACAAAAAGTAGAGATGTAAAAGTGTAAAATATGGCTTTGCTTTCTTCTGTTTTTTTACGGCTTTTATGGTTTTTTTTACAGCTTTTTTTCATAAAAAGCAGGCTTTCTTCATGCTTTAATCGAGTAACAAAAACAGCATGACGTCATGGTTTTATGGTCTTTCTCGGCTTTTTGCTTTTTGCTTTTTTTCCCTTTAAATAAACGAACAAACCAAAGAGCTTTCAAAATTTCTTTGTTTTAATAATTTAAAATTAGAGATTTTGCAATTTTTATAATGTTGACGGGAAATAAAAGAGAAGATATAATTAATCATTCTTCCCTTTTCAAAATGTCTCGAACAGTCGTCAGGAAAAGTGTCCTGAGAATTTCATGAAAGAAGCATGAAAAAAACAGCTTTTTATGGGGGAAAAAAAAACAGTATAAATTTGGAAAAAACCGAGAGAAGCGGCCTTTTTCCGGTACTTTTATATCTTTACGGAAAAGTGAAACTATAACAAATCTAAAATCACCCAAATATGTAATAGTTTGTTTGAGAAATTTTCCAATAAATAACTGAAAACTATGGTGGAAAGACCAAGTACCACGTTGAGGAGTATCGATTTGGCTTCACTGTGAATGAAAAACACAGTTTTTATCCACCAAAACAAGATTTCTATTTTGGATACTTTCCTGTTTATTATGGAGGAGATAATTACATCTTGTAGTTAACAAATATTTAGACGTTATTATCTTGCAGTTCGTTCACCAAAATTATTGGGTGGCTAGTCTCATTAAAGAAAGTGATTTGCAAAGAATTTTTTGACATGCTGAATTCCATGTTTATGTCAAATAAATAAAAATATGCATAGCTAGCCAACTTATATTAAACTCTTCAGTGAAGGTTAGAGCTTATACACCAATCTAAAAGGCTTAAAACTAATAAAATTATAAAAAAGTGATCAAAAAGGTCAGCGCGGAATTCAAAAGTCTATTTCTTTGCCAGTCTTGTTTACACCAATCTTTATTCTTTCAAGGCAATAGTAATCAGTTTTTGGGGAAACGCATTTTTAAAAATACATATATAACATGTTTAGCGCAAGTTATATTTCATTCTGAAATATTTTGTGCTTTACTCTGAATTCTTTTGAAATTATTTGAAAATTTCTAATTAGGGAACGTGTATTGCTATGAATGATGGAGAAATCACAGTTATTTTATACAAAGATGATGGGAAAAATTCAACAGTTAAAATAAAATGAATTAAACGAATGAAATTTAAATATAAATTAAAAAGAAGTGCATAGTGTATGAGCGAGCAACAGAATGCAACTACATTTTTAATATAATACCTGTAAACAAACGCTGATCACGACTCTACAAGGAATCGATTGGTATACCGCATGTCGATTAATTACCGGACACTCTGTATAGATCTCATTTGGCCTTTTAACTTAAGTGATACCTGCTTTTTTAAACAACTTATGTTTTCGGAATAATAATGTAATTCAGTTTTGGGCTCTACGAAACACGTACAAATGGCGCTTATTCATATAGCGTAGACTGCTTTTTAATGGTTTTGTGTGCAGCCAAGCTCTGTTTTATGAGATCTCATTCTTTTCGGATAACGATTTCATTCTCTCGGTTGCTTTTCGCGCGGAAATCGTTACATCCAAAGAAGTATTTTTAAAGCATACTAATATTTGGTACCCCAGCATATTATCAAATTGAAGTTCCCATAAACGTGTGAGTCCATGATGAGAAACTTTATTTTGCCCATCACTGATCTAGATTCATTTTCCAAAAAATTCCAATGATTTTTCTCTAATCACTATTTTACCAAAGATCGTTCCCAGATTCCTAGCTGTGTGGAAGAGTGCATTTTCTACTAAAACTTGGTATTTTAAAATGTTATTAGTACTAAAATCAGTTCTAATAATTTATTAAATAGTTACCGTACCACGGCGCTAATTTTCTAATCTGGATCTCTTTCCTTATTTCCTATAACTTAATTAAATGGAACAGAGCGGACAGATAATGAAATGCAAACACTAGATGTTTCACTTGTATTTACTCTAAATCAGGATCGAAATGGGGCTAGATTAAGAATTTCAATTCGATTTTCGATCGATCTTCCGATCATTTTCGTTTAGGCGTTTTTTTTCTCCTAGGCCGACCCCGAATTTCCCCACATTGGGGACTCTAAATAGTCTAAAAGTATTCATCTTATTAAACACGATAGAGTGCACAGTATTGTCAGTACCGTCAATTTTACTCCAGATATTTGAACTTAACAATCGATTATGAAATGAAAGCACCACGTATTAATAACAGCGGAGCAAGAAGTTTTGCTCTCAGTTCGTTATTACTCCTGTTCATGGTGAAAGTGACTGTTATTTAGAAAGAAGACTGACTTTTGAATTTGTCCCTGTATATTCCACCTATCACTTGTACAATACAATAATATTCCTTGGTGTATTTAAGTTTACACAATTTTTTCTTGATTTACAATAAAGAATATTTTTAAACAATTTCAGGATAACGGAAATACTGATGAATTACTCCTGGACAACGATTATTATGTGTTCTTTGCTACAGTTAAAGAAAAATTCCGGGGGCAATTGCAAGCTAAACTGATTGATCCATTGAAAGTGAAAGCTATTTCACATTGCATTGGTGAATTATCAGCAATCCTGGAAATAATGGATGCGGGCTTAAAAAAAGAACGCGAAAGACAGCGTAAGGAGGAAGAAGAACTAAAGCAACAGCAACAACAGAAGCCACAAGCACAAAGGATGATGGGCACTTTTACTGATGATAATTTGAGTGGTACGGGTCGGAATCAATTCGGAACTAACAGGAGTAGATCATTTGGTGGAAGTGGTAGTAATTTTACAGGACGCTCTGACATTGGCAGTAATCCTCCAGTAGGAAACCAAGACTATAGAGGTGGTCGAAATAGCTCTAACTGGAAAAGAAATACGCCTGAGAGTACAAGTAACTTAAACAGAAGTAAGATGGGAAGAATCTGGGTAACTGGCGACAATTTCCGTCAAAACTACTCCGGGGGAAATGATACATTCGATGATGGAAATGAAAACTCAGGCGCGAATTTCGGAGAAGGGACCAGTAACTTCAGTAGAAATTTTAATAGCAGCAACGACAATTCTGGAAGAAACTTCAGTAGTGGATTTGATTCCGGAAGAAACCGCAGAGGTGGGAATAATTCCGGAAGGAGCTTTGGAAGGAATTTCGCCGGTGGAAATGATTCTGGAACGGACTTTAGCAGCGGGGATATTTCGGGAAGAAGTTTTTCTACCGGAGACGGGGGGAATAATCAAGGTCGCAATTTCGGTAGTAGTAGCTTTAGCTCTCGGAACGAAAGTGGTAATTTCACAGCTGGAAATAGCTTCTCCAGCAGTTTTGATAATAAAAACGACAATTTAAAAAAGAACTTTGGGAGTGGAAACGCCAAATGGGGCAGTAGTTTTGGAACTTCGACAAAGGATATGGAGAGAGGCTTCAGTTCTGATAATACAGATAATTTTATTAGTGGTATGGACAGCAATAATAGGGGTAACTTCGGTAAGAGTTATGGTGGCGGAGGCAATAATAGTTTCAACTCTAATAACAATTCCGGTAGAAATTTTGGGGGAAATAACAGCTCCAGTAGGGGAAGCTATGGAAATATGAACACACCAAATCGATTTAATAGTGGGAACAGTTCCAGAGAAATAGGAGGGCAATTGTTTACCAGAAATAAGAATAATTTCAGTGGTAAGAATCTCGACAGTAACAATTTTGGAGGAGTTGGGAGAAATTTCGGAATGGGACAAAGCAGCAACTTTGGTCGCTTGATGGGCTTCAACAGTAACAATTAAATTGTATTTGAGGTATTATATTTTATAAGGCACATCATATTTACTCTGATTAAAACAGAAATAATAAAGTATAGATGTAGAATGAATATGCTTTTATTTTTTCTTCCATGAATTGCGGTTAAGAAGTACATTACTACTAACAATATTACCGTTATTATTATCGTTCTTAGAAACTTAAAAGGTTGTAAGAAACACAACAGACTCGTAGTGGACCCACATGAATAAAATGTGACAAAATTTATGAAGGAAGAAACTCAACTTGTGTTCCACATCCTCTTGTGTCCAAATCAAGCTAAAAGGGTTACAGTTACTATTACGAAAAATACGAAAACTAGACAAGAATGAAATATGCTAGAGCGTGCTCAGGGGAATATTATTGCAAAGAAATCAAAGAAAATTATGCTTAACTACTTATTTAATCCCCAAATTGCTTAAAATCTCCATACAATTTTGACGAGATGACGTTATCGGCCAAACGTCATCTTTACCATACCTTTTGTTCTGTGTACCGTGTCGTTAAAGCTTTGAAAAGCCAGTGCCAGTGGATATGCCTCTCACGAAAACAAAGTAATTGCGGGAAACGTGGGTATTTGAAAGTGGCAATTTCAGGCTTAGAATTTCAAGCGAGTGCTTAACATAGAAAAGCAGCTTGATAACAAAAAAGTTTTACTTCCGCTAAATACCACCCGTGCAGTGCAAGTAAAGTAAATAAAAGGCAATTTTCTTAGTTCTACGTTATTGGCAGTGCATCTAGCAGGCAGAAAACTGCATGATTTTTATCAACGTAAGTGGTTTATGGTAAAAGCTGCTTTTGAAAGTGGCGATTTGCATGCCAAGGTCGAATTGTCATCCAAGTTTTAAAGTCTCAGACTGTTTTTTATATTTCAAATTCTGGGCTTAATACTCTGCCATATTGGTAGGGGAAACAAGTCCTGTGTAATATGCCTAGATCCTATGTCGAACAGAGCTATTGTGTTTTGGGCATTAGTTCCCTAAATATGTAACTGGGACGTACCCTTAATTGAGAAAATCGCCAAAAGGTGTAGTACGTTTTTTGTGAGTTTAGTACATTTTTATTCGGCCGACGTGACGGGGTTGCACTCGAGGTGTGTACAACGTATTTTGGTGTTTAAGCTATTTGTGATTATTATATAAAACAAAATCATGATTGAAATTAAAGAAGAGGCCACCACAGTTTCAACTACCAAAACGGTAAGTAAGAAAAGTAATTTGGAATTACGAACATTGGATTTAGGGTAGCGTGGTGCGGCGCCATTTTGCTTAGTGAGAATTTATTTGTAAATTTTATTTTAGGAAACTGAGCAAGAGGTGGCTCAAGTAAAAGAGGAGGCTCAAGTAAAAGAGGAGGATTCCGAAACTAAGGAGAATACTGAAGAATCTGACTTCAATGTTGAAGAATTGATGCAAATGAAAATTAAGCTTTCTGACGACTCTGAGGCTCCTCTATTTTCGTATGGCCCCAGGACTTGTGAGGAAAAAGTTCGGAGTTTAAATTGTCATTTATGCCGAATAGGGAATATTAAGGATGAGGCGAAGAAAGATCACATTGAGACACAGTTGCACAAGAAAAACCTAGGAATACAGAAGAGAAAACATCCAGGAAGATACAATAAACCTTATCGTCAATTTTGCGGCGTTAATGAAGAAGGGAAAGTTATGCAATTTGAAATTCAGCCCGGAGAAGACATTGAAGAAGGTAAGTGTTGAAATGGAGTAGCCCGTGCTCAAAGACTGACAAACAAACTTGATAAACAAAGCCTTGATTTTTTCTCTATTTGGGAATAGTCTATAAGGAGAACTTTCACTGCGATATGCAGTGCATTCACTCCCGGATTAATCCATGCTACTTCCTGACTAAAATCAAGTTTGACATCTCACGAAGCCTTCAGTTTAATTTAGGGCTAGAAAAAACTATCTGAAATCACTTCTGTAGCTTCATTAAAACTGCCCACATAAGCTATTTTCCAAATTATGAATTAACTTGTAGCCAATTCCCTGCCTGATTTCACTTATCCTAAAAAACAAGGACAGGAATCTTGCAAATCTGGCAGGATGGAAAATTTAAAGAGCGGGTACATGGCTGCCATAACATTAAAAGAAATTTCCGATCCTAAAAAAAAATCTAAATGGCGTTTAAATAGAAATTCGGCAATGTAACCGGGGCAATGACTTTAACGGGCAAACCGGGGTACACCACCTCTTAAATCTCTTCAGAATCTCTCGATGTTCTGAGATAATGCAGTTCCTGCCAGACAAAAACAGAAAATTTGACACATTCTAAACATCCCTCCACCCCTACTCTGAACACCAAACATTTACAAGGCACCTCGAAAATTACCTTTTTTTACGTTCCGAAAACTTTTTGAACAATATTTAATTTCCATTCAATATCATTCAGATTTTCACCTTCCCTTTGCACTTCTTCCGTCCCTTCATTTCAACTATCAGAATCAGACGAACTCATACGACCTACCTCTACCCCTTCCCCTCCTCCCCCACCTCCTTGGAGTAAATAATGGTATTCCCATTAAAAATATCTTACTTTCAAGCGTCTACACTGGTCATGCCCATTGGAAATGGCCTGTGTACACGCTGTGTTATGCTTCCCCCATGGCACTTAAAATTGTCCTTTGAGACAACCTGTAAAAAATAAATGGTGCTGTAGAAAGGTAGCTGTCCTTTGCATTATTGCCCTTACCTTTTTAGCTGGCTTTAGCCATAACTAAAGAGAATCGATATGAGCTGGGTTCTATTTGTTATGAACGTTTTTATTTTACTTTCAACAGTAACTGACGAATATAAAGACCGCGTTATCATCAGAGATTCTCAATATGTAAGACCAAAGCCGGAAGATTTAAAGGTACTTAAAGATGAGAAATTACATGAATATAATCAGAAAATGCCCTTACTTGGACTTGGATATATTTTCAAAATGAAAGCCGGCGAACAAATATTATATCATTGTGCTTTGTGCGGAATGAAAATTAAGGGAGAAGCCTTTCAGCATATTGCTGGATCTACTCATCAGGCCAGCTACATTGTAAGTACTTGATGGAGATTTTGTGTTATATTTACTAATAATATTATGCTCCCAGGTAAAGCACTTCCCCAATATGTATAACAGAGTTAAGGAGGGCCTTAAGGACATTAAAAACCAAGTTGCTCTTGAACAGTGTATTCGTAACATATTCCGTTATCTTTATCGTCAAATTGAAACTAATCATAGAAGACCGAAAGTTCATATGGTCGACTTTGAATATTTCCAAAAGAATCGGGACGGGATTATGAGGAAATGTCGAGAGGAGAGCCACTTTGATGAAAATATAATAAAAGCTCATGAAAAGAAGATAGACACCCTTGTCGATAAGTGCTTGAGGGGGGTTGAATTTATTAAGCCTGATTTAAGATCATTGGCGAAGCCTGAGTTAGGACCTCGTGCAATGATTCCAGTTGTACTTAGAGGAGGTCCTGGGCAAGTCGTCAGGGATGATCCACCTAATAAAAGGTTCGTTTGCTAAGTTAAATTGTTTCAATGTACTAAAGATTTCTGATTTCAGGTTGCGCCGAGATTTTGTAGAAGCAAGTCCAGAAAATTATGCCGCATATCGCCTTATGCTCGGGAATCAGTTGGAAGAAATCAATGCCCAATATAAGATGTACGAAACTAATCCTCGTTCTCATCCACAATATGACCAAGAGTGGCAACGCTTTTGGCGTGAAAGATGCCGCCAATTGAAAAGAGGTAACGTTTCTTTGATTCAATTACTAGCCAATACTGATTTTCAGTGAAAATAGCTTACAAATAAAATTTTGGTTTCTACATTCGTTGTACAAACGGATATTGAAAGCAAGAAAGCTAGCTAGGCTTCCTTAATCTAAAGTTCATTAAGTGAACTTCATCTCAACTAATGAATTGAGGAAGCAATGCATGTACCTTTCCATTATTCATATCCGATGAAAACCAGACGATATCTACTTGTGACCTCTGCCTAGAGCAGTTGTCTACAACTGTTATAAATATTTTTAAGTACCCATGGAAATCTATTACAATTTATAAATTTTTACTTTAACTTAGATAAAATTGATCCGCGATATCATGATTTCGAATCGGAATGGGCTCCGTACTGGATACAGCGTTTACGCCAATTCTACGCAAAGGATTTAACCCTTCGTAAGCGTGAATTGAAGAGAATTTTCAATTTACCATTCGATCGTTCTCCAAGTCCACTTAGACAAATGGACCAACCAATGCAACCAGAACCTATGCAATGGCAGCCGCAACCGCAACCACCACAACCTATGTTTGGTGCCCCGAATATGAATCAAGGTCGTCCGATGCCAATTTTCACGGAGGATATCCCAATTGTATCTTCAGAGCCCTTGAGTGTTATTTCAGTCATGAGACTATTATCAGCTCTTGAAGATCAATTGGGTAGCTTAGGACCAAAAGCCGTTCAGCTTTTAAGCAGAGCGGTTCTATGTGAAAAGGTATATACACAGAAAGTGTCTTTATAGCATTTTTCATTTATTGTTTTGAGTAAGATCTAAGAACATTACAAGCCCATCGAGCCATATGGGTGTTCGTGAACACGTAAGTTGTTAATTCTAAGTGGTGTTATTACTAAATCTCCGGTTATTAGATTGGTGTATAAACTTTGACTTTGAAAATACGTTCTTTTCTGGCAATTTTGTTTCTACTGCAGTACTAATGGCTTAATAGTCATTAGCTCAAATACAAATATTGGCAATATTTCTCGAGATGACGGTGTGATGTAGAATTATACAACTCTGAGGTTCTTCAAATATCATGAGACATGAAAATGTGTTAATTTTTTGCTCTAAATGCTGTTCAAAGCTGAGTTTAAATTTTGGGAAAATAGGGGATTTAATTAGTGATTAAGTAAAGAATTTTACAGTAAATGTTCAGTTACTCTTTTCCCCAATCAAGACGTGAATTGAATAAGTTGCATTAAAGGGAATACTTAATCAGTTAAAAAACCTCAACCTATTTATTAGTGCTTTTCTCAAAATTGTGGAAAAGTAATTAACTCCGGAATAATAAAGAAAAATGGAATTAATAATTATGGTTAAAGGACACTTTTAGCAAACGTGATGTGCTTACTACGTGGCGGATAGTTCAGTGAAACTGATAGGTAGGTAGTTCAATTAACGCTTGGGATTCGCAATGGATTTTTAATGTGTTACATTCACTCCTTATACTACTAAGCAAGTAATAAAAATATAAATACTTAGCTGTACAACTCATATTAACTGCTTCAGTATATATTTTGCCACTCTAAGTCAGAAGTTACAACTTATACACCAATCTAAAAGGTTTATAACGAACAAAACGGTAGAAAAATGATAGACAATACAAGACCAGCACGGAATTCAAAAGTCTCGTTTCTTTGTCAGTCTTCTATATGACAGTTTAGGCAATATTTTATGATGTTTTTTTTAAATAAGTTTGGATATTTTAAAAATGAGAACATATATATAACCTTTGGAGCACAAGTTATATTTCGTTCTAACGGTAAGAGCATTTTATATTTCTCCTTTTAGTTTTCTAGAAATGACAAAATTCTATTGTGGTACGGGAACTCATGTAACATTTTTATGAATGTTGACATTTATTTCACTATCTAAAAGTGGCGATTATACACATAGTTACGTACTTTTTTTTAAATAACCTAATATTGGACCATTTAGTCAGGACACGGACTATTGCCGCATTCTCCCTATAGCTGAGTTACATGCTAAATTTTCAAGTAGAACTTGAATGCGTCGATTCTACCCAACAATATTCCTGATTGCCGATTAGGCAAACAAAAATACAAAGTTTATTAAAAACAGTCTTAAGATCATGTTTTGAAACTTCTAGAATGTGATACGTCTTCTTGACTTTTACCACGTGAATGAGTCTTAAAAGTGTTATTTTAACTACCCATGTTTGAATTTAGATTTTTATATGAGGAAACCGAATAAGAGAACTGCTAATAATCATGAAAAATCTAAAGTGCAACACCTTCTAAACCAAAAATCTGTGGAACCATGAACCGGAAATAATCATTATTTCAGTATTTTGAAATGAAAAATCGCATTTTTCATTTCAAAATGCTAATGGTCAACTCAATTCGAAATTTCCAATCTGAATAGAAGACGCAGCTTTTAAATAAGGCCGAAATAAACATTGATTTTAAACAATGGTAATGAGTTTACAAAAATTATTGATTTGTCTTCAAATCGCTTTTGGAACGATAACTAGCGCAAGTCACGGTACAGATAACTTTGAAGAAAATGCATTAGTCTATTAAAATAGTGGCTTATAAAAAGTCATTAACTTGCAATTGGGACACATAATCCCACGTTTCTGACATGATGCCCAGGAACAAAACCTTGTATATTTCCACCTCATGAACCGCGATTTTGCACTCACACAAGAACATTTTCATTTTTTTAACGCTTTTTGAGGTACAAGAAAGTGGTCTCACATATCTAAACATGAGTCATCTGACCACTTTATCCCATTATAAAGAGTACATAAAAAGCATTCTCAATTTTACACGTAGTCGTCTTTGTAACAAGAGTTTGCGGGAAATTAGATAGCATCACTATCTGTGTCGAAAAATGTACTATTATCACCAATATTTCCTTTTTCCGTTTTGTATGTATGATGATACACAGTGTTAATAAACTATGGATTAAAAAAAATAGGCAGGATTTGGGAGATAATCATGCATACTACTATTATTAAAACCAGTTCAATTATTTATATAGTGAATCAATTTTGTGAAAACATGTGACTGTCATTTAGAAAGAAGACTGACTTTTGAATTTGTTCGTGTATACCCCAACCCCCTGTCACTTGTGCAGTACAATAACGTTCCCTGGACCGGTGTCGTTTAGGTTTAGGCAATTATTTTTTAACGCAAACTAAGTGATCTCTTTAAATAATTTCAGGATAGCGGAAATACTGATGAATTACTTCTGGACAATGATTATTATGTGTTCTTCGCTACAGTTAAGGAGAAATTCCGAGGGCAATTGCAAGCTAATGTTATTGATCCCTCAAAAATGCAAGCGGTCTCACATTGCGTTAATGAAATATCGGCGATTCTGGACATAATGGAAACAGCTCTAAGGAAGGAACGCGAAAGACAGCGTAAAGAGGAAGAAAAACTAAAACAGCGGCAGCAACAACAGCAAAGATTGATGCAACAGAAGGCGCAATCACAAAGTATGATGAATACCTACAGCGATGACAATTTGAGAGACGCAGGCCGGGATCAATTCGGAAATAGGGGTAGTTCATTTGGTGCAAACGATGGAAATTTCCCAGGACGCTCTGGAATTGGTGGCAATCCTCCAGCAGGAGGTAACCAAGATTCTGGAAGAGGTCGGAGCCGTTTTGGCGGTCGGAAAAGAAATGCACCGGATAGTACAATTGGTGGAGGAAATAACTCAAACAGGAATAAAGGTGGAAATAATTGGGTAAGTGGAGGCAATTTTGCGGGTTCAGAAAGTTCAGGACAAAATTACTCTGGACGGAATGACAGCGCTGGCAGGAATTTCGACGATGGAAATAACAACTCAGGAAGGAATTTTGGAGGGGCAAACACCAACGTCGGTGGAAATTTCGGTAGCAGTAATAACAGCTCTGGACGAAACTACAGTAGCGGCAATGATTCCCTTCGAAACTTTAGTGGTGGAAATGAATCCGGAAGGAGCTTTGGTGGCTTAAATGACTCTGGAAGGAGCTTCGGAGGTGGAAATGACTCTGGAAGGAATTTGAGCAGCAGTAATATTTCCGGTAGGAGCTATGGCGGCGGAAACGACTCCGGAAGGAATTTTAGTAGTGGTAATGATAGCGGATCTATCTCCACCGGGGCTGGAGGAAACAATCCAGCGCGCAATTTCGGGAACAGCACCTACAGCTCTCGTAACGAAAGCGGTAATTTTACTGCTGGAAGTAGTTTTAGTAGTAGCAATTTTGATAATAAAAATGACAGCTTCAATAAAAATCCTGGAGTTGGAAATACCAGATGGAGCAGTAATTTTGGATCTTCATCAAATGACATGGGCAGAGACTTCAGCTCTAATAAGACAGACAATTTCAATAGAGGCATGGGCAGCGGTAGCAACAAGGATAATTTCAGTAAAAGTTATGGTGGAGGAGGCAATAGCGGCTTCAACTCTGGCAACAATTCTGGAAGAAATTTTGGAGGGAACAGTAGCTCCAATAGAGGAAGCTATGGAAATATGAACACTTCAAATAGATTTGATAGTGGAAACAATTCGAGGGAAATGGGAGGCCAATTGTTTTCGAGAAGAAGCGAAGATAATTTCGGTGGTAAGAATTTCAGCAGCGGCAGCAACATGGGTGGTGGAAGCGGAGGAGGAAATTTCGGAATGGGACAAAGTAGCAACTTTAACCGTTTGATGGGCTTTAACAGCAACTATTAAGTTGTACTTAAAGTATTAAATAATTTATCACATATAATATATTTAATCGTGTTTTACCAAGAATAATAAAATGTAGGTCTGTGTAAAATTGCGTTTAATTCTTTTTCTTACATTTAACCTCTTAATTTGTAGAGTAAAATAAAAAATAATTAAGATATGTGTACTTTCTAATTAATCTGCAAACCCAAGTACTGGAACATAACATTATTTCTTTTATGAACAATTGCCTACCCTTTGTATGCAACTAGATAACTCTATACAAAATTGTAATCAAAGAATAAATTAATTACTTTTTTTAACACTAGAAACACCAAGTGGTCATTTTTGACTGGATAGAAAAATACGCGGTATAGAGAACACAAAGTATGGTAGGCCCAAGTACTAGTTCCGTCATTTTTATTTACGTGACGTCACTGCGGCAAAGTTTCCTGTGCATTTTATTTGGTTGGTTAGTTAGAAGAAGAAGAGGGCACTCCAGGTTTTTTGCGTTCGTTCATTCATAGTTCATTCGCTTCAAGTTCTTATCTGTAGTGTATTGATCGTGTCGTTTGTTATTTTAAACTTATTTGCAGTATTTCATCGTTGGGAATATTTAAAATTGTGCATTTTATATAGACGAGATGGTTGAAGTAAAAGAAGAGAAGACCGAGAGTTCACCTACTAAAGAGGTAAGTAAGGAAAACATTGAATTCATGTTTGGTTTAAAATAGGACGTGGATTTGGCTGGCGCGTTCGGCGCCATTTTACTCAATGCTAGATAAAATTTTTAATGTAATTTCAGGAAACTGAACAGGAGAAGGCTGAGAAAAACACAGAAGACGATGAAACTAAGGAGACTACTGACGAATCTGATTTTAATGTCGAAGAATTATTAGAAAAGCGAATTAAACTTTCCGACAAGACTGTGGCTCATCTATTTTCTTATGGGCCTAGAATCGCTGAAGATAATACTCGGAGCTTAAATTGTCACTTGTGCCGAGTAGGGATTATTAAAACGGAGGCTAAGAAAGCACATCTGGAGACTATGATGCATCAGAGGAATCTGAAAGTGCCAAGGAATAAAAAAGCGGAGAGGTTCCATCGAGCTTATCGCCAATTTTATGGCGTCAATGAAGAAGGGAAGGCTATGCAATTCGAAATTCGGCCCGGCGAAAATATTGAAGAAGGTAAGTAGTGAAATCATATAATCCGTAGTAGTGAAATACAGTAAAAATCACTTAAGTGCAAATATCTGTAACCTAAATTTGTGTGTACTTATCGGATTTGTGCACTTGCCCGTCAAATGGGAGGTACATACACAAAATTTTCTTGTTTACCATAAAATGCATCAAGAATAGAGATGCTTAAGTGTACTTTTGATTCTCTGGGTAAACCGGTTAAATCATTTGATCATAACAACAAAGTGTGCGCTGGCTCCGATGTTTTACACTTCTATACAATAGATTTGCAATTCGATCTCTTCTCTTTAACTGTGCTAAATTGTCCTTCATACCTTCATGCCAAAAAAATCTCAGGGCGTGTGGCATTAAGTCCACTCATAAATTATTCCCAAAATTTTTTAACCTTATTCGCGATTGGTAATCGCTGGAAGAGATTTCCATCTTACAGGTGGTTGGAATTGATTATCTACAACAATTGCATCAAATATCAAGCAAAACGCAGAAAAATAAGATAAAAAACAAGAGCACGATAAAAATTTAAATGTTGACCACTTTATTGGCTGCTTTTAGTTTCATCATAATTTTCTATGCTTCCAAGCTGGGAACAGCGATTTCAAATTCACACATGAACTGCTCTTATAAATGATATAAAACGGAAGGAAGAGATTATATGTGCGATTCTTTTCGGCTATTAGAAATTTAAAATATTTGCCCCCTCACAAAATTCGTCTCTTTTAGTTGTCCCCGATAAAGATTCTTAGTTATGTGTTAATTGAAAAAATTCAATGGTTATCAGAATGCATTTTTTTATAACAGTAACTGACGAATATAAAGATCGCATCATCGTCAGAGAGTATCAGTATGTAAGACCAAAATTGGAAGATTTAAAGATACTTAAAGAGGAGCCATTACATGAATACAATCAAAAAATGCCCTTGCTTGGACTTGGGTATATATTCAAAATGAAATTTGGCGAACAAATACTGTATTATTGTGCTCTATGCGGAATGAAAGTTAAAGGAGAAAAATTTCAGCATGTTGCTGGATCTACTCATCAAGCCGGTTACATCGTAAGTACTTGATGGAGACTTTGTTTTATATTTACTAATGCTATGCTATCAGATAAAACACTTCCCCAATCTGTATGCTAAAGTTAAGGAGGGTCTTAAGGATATTAAAAATCAAGTTGCTGCCGAACAGTGTATTCGCAACATATTTCGCTATCTTTATCGTAAAATTGAAAATAGTCACAGGAGACCCAGAATTCATATGGTTGACTATGAATACTTCCAAAAAAATCGCGATGAGATCGTGGCAAAATGTCGAGAAGACGATAGCCATTTTGATGAAAATATAATGAAATTTCGTCAAAAAGAAGTGGATAGCCTTATTGAGAAGTCTTTGCAAGGGATTGAATTTATTAAGCCTGATCTGAGGTCGTTAGCAAAACCTGAATTAGGAACCCGCGAAATGATTCCAATTGTACTTAAAAAATCAAAACCAGCAAGCAACGATGAACCACCCAGTAAAAGGTTTGTTTTATTGAGTTAAATTATTACAGTTTACTAATCGTTACTGGATTCAGGAGTCGCCGAGATTTTGGAGCAGTAATAAGTACAAATCCAGAAAATTACGCTGCATATCGCCTCATGCTTGGAAATCAATTGGAAGAAGTTAACGCTCAATATAAAATGTACGAAAGTAATCCTCGTTCTCATCCACATTATGACCAAGAATGGCAACGGTTTTGGCGCGAAAGGTGCCGCCAGTTGAAAAGAGGTAACGTTTCTCTGATTCAATTATTAGTCGATTTTAATATTTCAGCGAAAACCTTGTGAGGAAAATGAGGGTTTCTATATTCATTTTGCAAAAGGATATTGAATTTCTCGTTTTTACGCTTCCTTACTTTAAAGCTCATTGCATTGATTTCATCTCAACTAATGAGTTTAGGAAGCATGCATGTTGTTCCTCGTTATTCATATCCGATGAAAATCAGACGATATACTTCTGACCGCTGCCTAAAGCAGTGTCATAAATATCTTTAAATACCCATGAAAAATCTATTACAATTTATAAATTTTTACTTTAACTTAGATAAAATTGATCCGCGATATCATGATTTCGAATCGGAATGGGCTCCATACTGGATACAGCGTTTACGCCAGTTCTACGCAAAGGATTTGGCCATTCGTAAGCGTGAATTGAAGAGAATTTTCAATTTACCATTCGATCGTTCTCCAAGTCCATTTAGACAAATGGACCAACCAATGCAACCAGAACCTATGCAATGGCAGCCGCAACCGCAACCACCACAACCTATGTTTGGTGCCCCGAATATGAATCAAGGTCGTCCGATGCCAATTTTCACGGAGGATACCCCAATTGTATCTTCAGAGCCCTTGAGTGTTATTTCAGTCATGAGACTATTATCAGCTCTTGAAGATCAATTGGGTAGCTTAGGACCAAAAGCCGTTCAGCTTTTAAGCAGAGCGGTTCTATGTGAAAAGGTACATACACAAAAGGAAAGTGTCTTTATAGCATTTTTCATTTATTGTTTTGAGTAAGAACTAAGAACATTACAAGCCCATCGAGCCATATGGGTGGGTGTTCGTGAACACGTAAGTTGTTTATTCTAAGTGGTGTTAATACTAAATCTCCGGTTATTAGGGAGATTATTAGATTGGTGTATAAACTCTGACTCTGAGAACATGCTATTTTCTGGCTATTTTAGTTCTACTGCAGTGTGAATGGCTTAATAGTCATTAGATTAAATTTGGCAATTGGCAATTCTAGGCTGAGGTATTTATAGCGGTTGTGATATGAAACTATGTAACATTTGGAATCTTCAAATGTTATAGGAAAAGAGAATTTCCCGCGTTTTTGCTCGTTTTTTGTGTAAAGTTCAAACAAAATTAAGGATATAATCTGTTTTTCGTCCAAACCATTATTTATCCCGCTATAGGGCATTCTACACCTTAAATAAAATCATCATTGCATAGATCAATTTTGACGCCTGATTATCTTCCTAATCAGGATACGAAAAAATTGAGCTAGAAAAGGAGCAGATGTATTTTTTTTTTCACTTATTTGAGCAATTTCTGGCTTCCCCTTTACAGGTTCGCTACCAACCTCGCACCTATGTGTGAAGCTTTTAAGCTTCCTCTCGTCAAATGCATTTTTGCATATATTTTCCTCACGGAAGCTTTTCTAGGGAAAGTGGCAGCGAACCTCTTAAGTCGGTGGGCGAAGTAATTTTAATCTACAATTAAAAAGCCGAAATATGTTGGCTTGGCTGCTTCCTTTCTCCAAACCATGGAAAAGCTACTTATTTCTGAGTAATAAAGAAACGGGATTAATAATTGGGCTTTAAGGACACTTTTAGCATTGAGATGTGCTTCCATAGCAGTTTAATCCAATGAAATTAATAATAACTGGCCAATCCTAGCATTGGTGAGATTTGTGATTTGCAATGGATTTTGTATGTGCTGCATTCACTTCCCTATGCCAATAGAAAGGTAAATACCAATTAATATTATGTAATTGCTTCAGTACATATTTTGCCACTCTAAGTCAGAGGTTAGAACTTATACACCAATCTAAAAAGCTTATAAACAAATAAATTCATAGAAAAATTAAAATGGTCAACAATACAAGACCAGCACGGAATTCAAAAGTCTTGTTTCTTTGTCAGTCTTCTAATGACAGTTTTTATTCTTTCAAGGTAATGCATTACATTTGATAAATTTATATATTTTAAAAATGTTTTGCAATTTAGGGAAACTTACTTTATGTTTCATGCTACATTTGTATACGAAAGAGCTTTATGCTCTTCCCTTGAAATGATTTCAGGAATTTGCTATGATTAGGGGACTTATCTAATATGTATTTAGTTTTTCTTTTTTTACGCGTTTTGAAAAAAGTAATTTTCTCCATGAGATTAATGTTTGCAGAGGTTTTTTATGCGATTTACTTGCTTTTAGGCGGTACGCAACCACCGCGTTAAAAAAGGTCCAGTTGTAACTGTATTAGTTTGAATGAACTTTAATTTTTCCTTGTATTTTGGAATTTTATAATAGACGTCTTCAAATACAAAACTAAATTTTACTTCACTCTTCTAAAATAACTGGACATATATTCTCACGTACGAAAAGAACAGTCTTGAAACTGAAAGACCATACCAAACACTTTTTAAACTAATTCCATTTCCTTATGTGTATTTTTGTTTGAAATAAAAATACCATTTATTTCTCTCGCCGCAAGAGAGAAAAACAGCATCCTTTCGGAAAAGTTAACTGAAATTTACTCGTTGAGGAGGAATTTTTATGTCTTGAGGGATGTTTTTAAATTACCTTATAAAATGCGCGTGTGTAAAGCTGCGTAAATTCCCAAAATTGCTCTTGGATAAATAATTGTCCGAGTAAATCTGCATTTTAGAAACTGAAGCATCAACATGTTTACAATAAGCCAACATTATTAGGTATGTAAAGCAAACTAGCTTCTTCACTGCAAAGTTTTTAGTTTTTATTTATTTTTTTTTATCAAAGATTAGAGCATGCAGATCAACTGCAATGGCTTTTTTGCATCAAGTATTTCAAATTAACTCGCCGAAAATATTCCATTTGTTGCTTTCTAGAGATAAATAACGCAACAAAGAAACTTCTAAGAAAATTAAATTGTTGAACGTATTGTGTTGCAAAAGTTTGCAAGTAACGAAATATTTACACATATTACTAAACTTTATATATTTTGAACTTGTTTTTTAATTTTTTTTCAAGCCAGTTTAAGTATTTTTTTTTTTTTTTGAATTTATTGATGTAGACGCTCAATAAAATGATTCAGTGAATTATTGGATCCTTATTGTCGATCCGGTAATCTTGATTTATAAATTTTATAATCTCATACGTACCTAATGTCATCGTTTTAAAATAATCAATTCCTAGAGGCTAAATATATTTTTCTAGGGCTGTCTATAACATTTTCAACACACTTTAATCATGATAATACCTGTATTCTTCTTATAAAGTCATGTAACTGGTCAAAAATAATTACTCTTCCACATTTGCACTTTTTCATTTCTTCTGTAACTCAATACAGTTCGTTTTGGATTAGTTATGTGCAAAAACTGAGCATCATATATTATTATTTACTTATGGATTGGTAAAAACTTGAACAATCCAATACTTTAAACAGAAAATTTTTAACATTGCTTACTCTAAAACTTGAACAGATAACTTAAAGCAAGCAAAGGAAGAACTTTGTGTATGTAAACCCATATCTTGCAAACATTTCTGCATTAAATTGACTTATGTGTATTCTTATTCAGTTGCGTTATCTGAAAACTGTAGATTTATTGCGGTCTTCTCATTGTATGTCGCATTACACTGTTTTTTTTTTGTTTGATTATTTTCGAAACAGTTACTTTCACAAATTATCGTTAATTTATTTTATTCAAAATAGATTTAGGGTCGTTTGTAGAGATGTTCTTGAGAATGTCGGTGCAAGCCTTTTGGATGGCCTCCACGTCTGCATAAGGCTTTCCTTTCATCGGCAAATGCATTTTTCTGTATAGGTAGAAATTATACGGTTCTAGATCAGGCGAATACGGCGAGTGGCTGTTGGTGAAAATGCGATTTTTGGCGAAAAAAAAATCAGTCACAAGTGTCGATCAATGAGTTGACGCATTATCATGCAACAAGCTCCAACTTCCTTCTTCACGATAATCTGACCGAACACGACGAATACGACACACCAAACGCTTCATAACACCAAGATAAAGCACAGCATTAGCTGTTTGGCCAGGTGGAACGAACTCCTTATGAATTATTTCGTTCGAATCGTAGAAACAAATCAAAATTGTCTTCACTTTTGACTTCTCCCTGGCTGTTTTTTCTGTCAAAGTGTAGATGATCCTAAACCGATCGTATTGGAAGTACTATGTTTCATCACCAATAACAATGTTGTACAATAAGTTTCGGTCCCTTTTTTTTTTTTTTGACTCCTCGATGATGTCCCTTGAGTGTTGAATTCTTTTAAAATTCCTTTATACATTCTTACTTGTTTTCAGTCAGAAGGAGATCAATTTAAGCAGTGGTCGTAGGTTAAAAACCGTGCATTTGTTTCCAATTACTACGAAAATAATAAAATATTCCCAAAATACAATGTTTATGTTTTTTAATCATTACGTGGGGCAGGTGTTAAAATAATCACTTAAAAAACAATTTTTTTACTGCTTTTTGATGTGTTATAAATTTGTACGCAAAGAAGAATTTTTCATCACTCAAAAAATATTTTATGAGGAAAGCAGAATTCTCAACCATTGGTACCTAAATAAAACGCCCTACTCTGTGTAAGATGGATTCGCGATGGATCGCGCACTTGTGGAAAATCAACCAACTTGGTTACAAATAAAAGCACATATCCCCGAATATTTAAAAAAATCGTCTAAAACTGTGGTGCAAATTATTGAAAAAGTGTGAGGTAAGGCCACGTTGTAATAGAAACTTTCACAAAAGAAAATACTTTATTATTTGTGGTGGTAATCAAAAATTTCTATAGCCAGTTTGGAGAAGAGATAGCCCATTCTTTAAACATTTTCGTATTGATCTAGTAGATATAAAAAATTGACGTCTTCGCAGATATCTTAGACAATTTTATATTTAAGTGTTCTAGGAAATTGAATTATTTTTTACTACAAGAGGGTACTAAGAATCGGTAAAAGTTTTTCATTTGATCACTTTATTTAAGAATCATATTATCGAGCTTCTATTTCATTATGTATAAACCTTTTAAATTATGCTTGATATTTCTTTGTTTCGTGGTTTTATAAAAAATTTGATTTGAAATGATTTAATTTGTTCACATTGGATTAAATCTTTTTTTTTTCATTTAATTCTCTAAGTTCGTTTTCAAACATATTTTGAGACCTTATTACGAAAGACGAGAAAATTACGATCAAATTACAGAGTAACACTAAAAACGACAAATGTTACTCTCTTCGCAGTTTATGGCGACTGTTACTCTTGTTTATGATGAATTTTCGTCTTAGTTTTCTCCATCCTATAAGTTAACATAGGATTGGAAAAAATCGTTCTCGTTTTGTATAATAAGGCCCTCGGATCTCTCTAGTTCTTCACAGAATCGCATTCAGCATTTTCGGTAAACTAAATAGCGTTGCTATCACGCAATTCCTTTGAATTATCTAAGGTATGGAAAATAAGGGGTACGACAGATTTGGGAGTTAAAAACCCATATTAGCTTAAGGTTTTATTGCTACCAAAATCAATTTTAGTCATTGCTAAAATGAAAGAATTTGGAGAAAAAGTGCGACTGTCATTTAGAACGAAGACTGACTTTTGAATTTTTTCGTGTATACCCCACTTACCACTTGTGCAGTATAATAACGTTCCCTGGATGGTGTATTAAGGCTTAGGCAATTATTTCTTAATTTAAACTAAATGGCCTTTTTAAATAATTTCAGGATAGCGGAAATACTGATGAATTACTTCTGGACAATGATTATTATGTGTTCTTCGCTACAGTTAAGGAGAAATTCCGAGGGCAATTGCAAGCTAACGTTATTGATCCCTCAAAAATGAAAGCTGTTACACATTGCGTTAATGAAATATCGGCGATTCTGGAGATAATGGAAACAGCTCTAAGGAAGGAACGCGAAAGACAGCGTAAAGAGGAAGAAAAACTAAAACAACAACAGCAAGAACAGCAAAGATTGATGCAACAGAAGGCGCAATCACAAAGTATGATGAATACCTACAGCGATGACAATTTGAGAGACACAGGCCGGGATCAATTCGGAAATAGGGGTGGATCATTTGGTGCAAGTGATGAAAATTTCACAGGACGCCCTGGAATTGGTAGCAGTCCTCTAGTAATGAACCAAGATTCTGAAAGGGATCGGAACCATTCTGGGAGTCGGAAAAGGAATGCACCGGATAGTACAATTGGTGTAGGAATTGACTCAAACAGGAATAAAGGTGGAAATAATTGGATCAGTGGAGGCAGTTATGCGACGTCAGACAATTTGAGGCAAAATTACTCAGGTGGAGGAAATGACAGTTCTGGCAGGAACTTCGACGATGGAAATAATAACTCAGGAAGGAATTTCGGAGGAGGAAGCACCAACATCGGTGGAAATTTCGGCAACAGTAATAACAGCTCAGGACGAAACTTCAGTAGCAGAGTTGACTCCGGACGAAACTTGAGTAGCGGAGTTGATTCCGGACGAAACTTCAGTGGTGGAAATGATTCTGGAAGGAGCTACGGTGGTGGAAATGATTCTGGAAGGAGTTACGGAGGTGGATATGATTCTGGAAGGAGTTTTGGTAGTGGAAATGAAACTGGAAGGAACTTTGGGGGTGGAAATGATACTGGAAGGAATTTTGGAGGTGGAAATGATACTGGACTGGAAGGAATTTTGGAGGTGAAAATGATACTGGAAGGAATTTTGGTGGTGGTGGAAATGATTCCGGAAAAAATTTTGGCAGTGCCAATGATTCTGGAAGGAACTTTAGCAGCGCGAATGTCTCCGGAATGAGCTATGGTAGCGGAAATGACTCTGGGAGAAACTTCGGCGGCGAGAATGACAGCAGGTCCTTCTCTGCCAGAGACGGAGGAAATAGCTCAGGTCGTAACTTCGGAAGCAGCAGCTATAGCTCTCGAAACGAAAGTGGCAATTTTACTGCTGGAAGTAGCTTATCTCGAAATTTTGATAATAAAAGCGACAATTTTAATAAAGGTTTTGGAGGTGGAAACACCAGATGGAGCAGTAGTTATGGATCATCGTCAAATGATATGGGCGGAGGATTTAGTTCTGACAACACAGATAATTTTAATAGAGACATGGGCAGCCACGGTAAAGGTAATTTTGGTGGCGGAAGCTTAAACTCTAGAAACAATTCTGGAAGAAGCTTTGGAGGAAACAATAACTCTAACAGGGGAAGCTATGGAAATATGAACACGTCAAACAAATTCGATGGTGGAAACGATTCTAGAGAAATGGGAGGCCAATTGTTTTCGAGGAGGAGCGAGGATAATTTCGATAACTGCGACTTGGGAAGAGGCGGAGGAAACTTCGGAGTGGGACAAAGCAGCAACTTTAATCGCTTGATGGGTTTTAACAGCAACTATTAAGTTGTAATTGAAGTATTGAAGATCTTGTCACATATAACATATTTACTCGTGTTTTAATAAAGCATTAGGAGTAGTGTAAAATTGTGTTTAATTCATTTAATCTTTGAAAATTTAGTTCGTACGAAATACTGTATGGTTCCGTGGTATTTAGCCAATTGTTTATGACGAAGATATTTTCGTCATGAAAAAATTGTAAAATTTTGTGTTGACGAATATATTAGTCGGGTCTTCAGTAGTGACCATTGGCAGTTAACTAAAATTGCAAAATTAACAAGATCTGTGCAATAATTACGAATATACGCCATCTTGCGCTTGATTTGGCGTCTTTCATGACTGTGCGTTTCTTACAAGTGATTTATTTTGCGATAATTGAGTTAAATGTGATTTAAATTTCTCTGACTGTTTCCAACAGCATTTTGCATGCCTTACGACCTCATTCGATTAATTGTCCCTGTTATCACTTTTCGCTCATTTAAATCCTTGTTATTGCTATTTCATTACTCTAGATACAATTTAAATATAATTAGGTCTGTTTAATGAGACACTGCCCCAGATAAACCGAGAAAACTTCGTTCAATCTCAGGAAAACTGTCAAAGCCGGCCAAGCTCGTCTGGACAACTTATATACTATATATAGGTCTGTGCTGGTATCTCATAAACGTCAACTGAATCACTACACCTAAATTCCTGAAATACGTATCCTTTGGTATCCTTGGTTACGCATCTAGGTGGTAGTGAGTCTGTGTTCCAGTTTGTTTTATATGGTGGGCAAATCTTATTGTACATAAACTCATTCTGCCTCATAAAATCGACTAATTGTTCCTTCATTTCTTCCTTACCTTCTCCTAAAATTCTTTTTACTTCGATGTCACCAAAAACAATAAACAAATGTCAAACATTTT
>QYTT01089604.1:12236-22784 GCA_006980735.1 Dasypogon diadema | reverse complement strand
TACAAGCTAATAGTAATAAGTAATTTGATAATCAAGTAGAAAAAAATATCATATCAATAAAATATCAACTTTCAAATATCACTGATATTATCGTATTTTGTCTACTGAAATATCGATATATCGATATTTTATCATATCATGGACATGCCTACTAGTTAACAATTTGGCATAGTAGGTTTGGTGTGCATTTTCACGGGAGTGTTTTGTGCCGAACAGAGATTTTAAGTGATTTATCTTCCAGGAAATTGCCTTTATAGGTATACTATATCATATATACGATGGTTGCAGGAGCAAGGGGTAGAAAAGCTGCTGTTAAGAAAAGTGAAGTATGTATAATGATGATTGTAATATTTTGAGGTTATAGCTTGGGAGGAGAATAATTAAGGAATTTCACATATTTTACAACTAATCTGGCACTGTGTAGGCTACACTTTCCCATCGTAGCCAAGTGGGATTGTTCGTGACATCTCAGAGGACCTAAATGGCTACCTTTGACTGGATATACAAATTTATCGATTTTATTCACGAATTGCTCTTCAGGCAGGGGAAGGCATTACTACTTGCAGTATCAAGTGCAAAAGCAGTTCTTTTAAGAAGATTTGCTAAGATTTGCAAGATGATTGTTGAGTTGAGATTTGAGATATGCGGCTTATTCCGAACAATTATATGCAACGTTGCACTTGATACTTCGTTTTACTGTCCCTTGCTGTCGTCCGCAAGAGTTTTAAGGAAGAAGCGCTTCAAATAGGCGTTTAGGCCCGTCACACATTGGGATTGTGTTGTGGTGGATGTGTCCCTTTTGACGAAGCCAGTTTTTGCGCCCCACGCTCAAAAAATGGAGAGAACGGATATGATAGGGGTACATGCGGTAAGAAACGGGGTTGTTGCCTGCGGGTCAAATTTTGATTCCAGCTAGCCGCAGGAAGTAAGAAGCTCGAACAGGAAATTTTTCGAGTTCTTCTTTGTGCTTATTTCATGAGTTTGAATGGGATAAGAGCCATCTCTTTCTTGAAAACGAGAAGGTTGAGAGCAAAAATGGCAAGAAAAAAATCTGCAAATAAAAATGAGGAAGAAAACCAGTTTCATACACGACTCACAAACTTTCTCGTAGGATTTGTGCGGAAAGTTCTACTTGCTTGCACAAGAGGGAATAAGAAGAGCGTTGGACGCAAAAACTTTCTCGTAAAAAAGACACAAGAGTTGAGAGAAGGGATATGACAAGGACCAGCGTTGGGAATTACGAAGGGAAAAAGTGTAGCAAATCCGTAAAAAGAATGTAGTAGATTAAAAATGACTTATCCCACTACTCAGGAGCTCGGTGCGGATGAAGGCCCATTTCATTCTAATATTGCATGTTCGCAAACATAAGCATTGCAAATTCAATGCCGCTGTACCAGGAATGCTCTTTATGCGCTTCAAAGAATGCAGAGAGTATTCATTAGTTATTGAGTAAAATGCGGATAACAAATGAATATAAAATATTTCCCTCCGCCTTCTTTTGAAACGCATAAGCAGCGCTCCCGGTGCAGCGGTATGAAAATGCGTACGGATTGTAAGCGCATCGAGCTTCTTATGAGTAAGCGCTCTCTAAGTTCTTATAGAACGTTCATTTTCGCTGGGAGGTGTGCTATATCATTAAAAACCTACGGAAAACATCTAAAACATAGATCGCTTCGAAAGAGATTTATATAGAAGCGACATGTAAGCGCTTCTTTTCCGCTTCCATCGTAAGCAGTTATGAGTTTTTTTTAACTATGTGTAAATTGAGGATATTTGAAAAATGGCTACCTTAAAAATAAGACGTGGTAGGGACATTTTATGTCCACTATCTCCACATTAGGAGTAATAGTAAACTGTTAATATCATTTGTTTAATGGTTACTAGTATTTTGTTACACAGTGTAATGCATCCTAGCTGCATTTCTTTATATATTACTTTTCTCTGAACTTCCAGAAAAAGGAACAAGTTGAAGAAAATTTACAAACCGCTGAGCAGAGTCAGAAACAAGATAAAGAGGAAGATTCAGTAAAAAATGAAGAAAATGGGGATGAACCTCAGGAAGGTGCGAATGATGTAACAGAGATAGCAGATAATGAAGGTGGAGACGAAGAAGAAATAAAAGGTGAGGAAGAGACAAAAGAAGAATTAGAAGAAGAAGCAAAAGACGAAGAAGAAACAAAAGATGAAGAAGAAGCAAAGGATGAAGACGAAGAAACAAAAGATGAAGAAGAAGCAAAAGATGAGGACGAGGAGAAGGCTGAAGATGAGGGAGGTGACGGCGAAGCCGATAAGAGTGAAGAAAAAAATGTAGATAGCGGAAATGATGAAGAGAAAGCTGGTGAAGAACCTGAAGATCCAGACTTTAAAATAGATGAGATTCTTCAGACCAAAATCAAACTCAGCGATGAAACGGAGTGTTTGGTATTTTCACGTGGCCCACGTTATCAGGATATTTGGCCTATAAACTGTCATTTATGTTCGGTTTCGCATATTTTAAATGCTGCTGAACTGAAAAAGCATATAAATGACTCAGCACATCAAGGAAAGCTCACTGCGGAACAACCGCCTGACGCAGAAACGTTCCGTAAACCGCTGATTCAACCATTTTGTAAGCCACTTACAAAATTAAACAATCCCATCAAAATTTATCCGGGCGAGACCGTTGAGAAAAGTGAATAAATTAATTCTTTCTTGTTTTAGTTAGTATAATATATTTTTTCAGTTACCCCCGACTTATACGAGCGCTTGCAAAAAGTGGAGGAATTTGAATTTAGGAAACCTTCTTTCAAACCACTTTTGGAAGTTTTGGAGGACGAGCCCATTCATGATTACAATGAAAATGCTCCAATCTTGGGCTTGTGCTATATTTTGAAATTTAAAGGTCTTGGTAAAAATCCTGCTGGCGTCATAGACTACTACTGCTTGCTTTGCAGAAAGCTTTGCTCTGGAGAAGCGTATCAGCACTTAGTTGGTACTGGTCACCAAATGAAATACATTGTAAGATTTTCTTCTCCATTACACCAGAATTTGTGCAATATTTTGAATTTTTCCAGACCAAGCACTTTCCAAATTTATACAAAAAAGTTAAAAAAGACCTGGACACCGTGAAGCCATCCTCATTGCAAGAAAAGCATATTCGTTCTATTTTCCGAAAAATTTATCGGAAATTTGAAGAATTACGAGGATTCAGGAAGATACACATAATTCTTTTTAAAGACTACAAAATTGGACGGAAGGAAGATTTCAAGAAATTTCAGTTTCGTAAGCTGGTACACTACGATGAAACTATGTTAGAGATACCAGAGGAAGACCTTAAGGATTGGATTGAGAAATGTAAAAAGGGAGAAGTTATACTTGAACCTGATCCAGCAACCTTAAAAGAGTCGAAGAAGAGTCTTCCTGTGGGTAAAAAACGACGACCAGGGTCTCCAGGGCTACGAAATTCGCCATCAAGGAAGATGTAATTTTTTTTTTTTTTTTTTTGTAAATAGATTTTGGTACAGTCAATTAAAATGATTTGTTATGAATTGCAGTGCCCGTGAGGAAAGGGCTCATTTGGACGATACTCCCAATAATTGGGATAGATACAGGAGAATGCTTGGAGCTGCCTTAGACGATCTCGATCGAGAGTTCGAGAGATATGAGGAGGTCCCTGAGAGGCATCCCGATTATGATAATGAATGGAGAAGGTATTGGAGGCGTCGATCCAAAGAATTGGAAAGAGGTATGTACAAATTGGGAATTTTTAGTTAATGTGGCTTTTTATTTAGTTAATGTTTACAACCAAGGCGAGGGCAAAACTTGAGAAGTTTTAGTTATTATCACAAGGTTAGTGAATATATGTCACTTAACTAGAATTTTAGGAGTTAAACAAGTTATTCGCGAAGAAAATTTCCAACAGAGGATTCGGTTTGAAATTTATTAGCTTTCATAGTCTTGCAGATATCACCAGTTGGGTTAGTTGCTATTTGAGGGCGAGAATCTAACTTGCATTACTTTTAACTTATCAAAGATATATTTTTTTAAATAGCATGCCATCACTTTATCGAATTGCTCGTTTAATTCGGTCTTTTAAAGTGAACTATTTTGGGCTTGGAACTTCATTAAGCACATTTAAACGAAATGAAATAACCGTTTTTTTCTTTGTTTTGTTATAGTCTCTGAATTGCATACGAAATCGAATCAATGCATTGCGCGTTTTATTTCTGTTTTGTTTGTTCTTTTTGTATTTTTGTATCTTTTATTTCAACTGAAAAATTATTATGCATTCCAAGAGACTTCCAGGCGAAATAGGCAAATCAAATATAGGGAGCAGGTACAAATCGGTAGATAACAGCTTAAGTAATTGTATATATTAATTTTTTGGCATTAAATAAACAGTTTTGGTGGTAAGTATGTGTAGAAGATCCCCCGCCTTGGTTTATTTTTTTTCCAAAGGAACTTAAAAAGAGATATGTGTAAAATACCGGAGAAAATAAGGATTATATTTGTATTATTTTAAGGAAATTTTGTGAAAATTTAGTATGTGATTTCACAGAATTTCTACCATAAATTTAGAAGACTAGAGAAACCTTACAATAAGTTATAATTTAAAATTCGAAAACAAAAAAGAATTAAATCGATTTCTCCATTTCTTTTCACTTGCTAGATAATATCGACCCAAGTTATTACGATTTTAAGCCCGAATGGTTAGATTATTGGGCTGATCTTTTGAAGGATATGCATAAAAAAGAAGTTGCAAGAAGTAAATTTGAAATAAAAAGAAAACTCCGTTTACCATATGATAAGCATTCTCCGAGCCCAATAAGGCGAAGAAGATCACGGTCACCAGCAAGACCACATTCACGACCCCGTCGTAGAACACCATCTCCGGAACCGCCATATCGTGAAAGGAGGAGATATTCGCGATCTCCCAGAAGGAGTTATGATCATGCTCGTTCGCGTCATGAGGATAATGCGGAACGCTCGTATGTTGCGGCACCCCCGGAACCTTTGGGTGTAATTTCTGTTTTAAGACAATTAACTGTACTGGAGGATCAACTAGGAAGTTTGGGACCAAAGGCTCTCGAGTACCTCAGCAGAGCTGTCTTATTTGAAAAGGTACATTGATTATGATAAATACTTTCTGATGTGTAGAACCTTGGATGTGAAAAACACACTCAAAGGTTTCCAATGGATAAAACGAATATTTCGTTCGCAAGAACTTGACAAAAGTATACAATAGAAAGGAAACGTGTCGATTATATAATTTTGCAAAGATATATATTTCGTCTGCAAACCGATTCGCCATTTACAACCAGTTAAACATGATCACTTGCGAAATCCACAAGCACAAGCACAAGTATAAGCATCTATTATTTTAAATATCTGCTTAGAAAACTTTCGAACTCGAGGATTGGGATTTTGTGGGAGTGCAAATTACGATTTGATGGAAATCGTATCGGAGGAGATGCAGTATTATCATTTATTTGAATTGGATTTGGATGTCGTTTTATGGCCTTCACCGACAATTAAAGTATTGGCCGGATAAAACGCGAATATAATCTTTCTAAAGTATCTTGAGCATAAAAGCCGGTACTTGAATGATTTTTTAGTGTCTCAAAGTCAGGAGCATTAATTAACAAAATCAGAAAACATAAATTTGACTGACTGCCTTCCGCTAATCACTAACTGAACAATGGCAACCATAGTACATGGATCATGGGAAACCAACGTATGTTGGAATTTTTAATGAAACATACAGAACATATTTTGGATCGTATTTGAAAGGAAGGTAAATATTTGGCATTTGGAAAGGTATTCACTTTGACTATTTTTTGGACTATTTTCTCCAATGGCAATTAAAACATCTATGTAATGTGATTTGCGTCCATTAATGAAGATCTTTAGGAAATTAATTGATTATTTGTTTTTGATGTCTGCTTACCCTTGGTGGTTTTTCTTCTAGAAAATTGAGTTTAAGCCTGCCAGATTTTGGAAAGTTCTACTCGCTTTAATAAGAGATTGAAATTCTGGTTTCTAATGTTCTTTCTTTTTTTTTTTAAGTTTTGTGGAAATTTCTGCAAAGAGAATTTTTTGGAGAATTTTGGAATTTCTTATCAAGTCTGTTTTGATTAGTTTTGAGTAAGAAAATCTTATTTTCCGCCAAAGCTGTGCATAGCATCAAAGGGTATCCCACCGTAAAAAAAATGACTGAATGTAATTATTTACAGAAATTTTGGTGTAAAACCCGGATATGATGATATGAAAAAATTTAATGACGAAAAATTTCAACAGAATTGGGTTAAAAAACACAATAAAGCAGAAAAATTAGTTGGGATATTAAAAAAAACAAATCTAAAACAATTGCAACATAAGCTTTTTTGAAATCATTCGGCCTGTAGGCCCTTGCATCATTTTAACCTAAAAAGATGTTTTGTGAATAATCTTAACTATTTAATTTGCATCTTCTGGCGATTGAGTCCATTAACGATTTTCTTCGGTGACAACTGTCTAACCTTCGTAAGCTTTGTAAATGCCTTTTCGCTTTCCGAAGTGGCTTAGCCTTTATATAAGTTTTCGCATTTACAGATCAGATGAAATCAATATGTGAACATCAGACGCGTTATTGGTACGAGATCCTCGAAGAATCCAAATTCAATATGTAATATATTGTTTCATTTCCTAATCCGCAAAAAAAAACAATCATTGTTTCCTCTTAATTTTCTTAAACTCCTTTGAACAGTACCTGTCCCATTGTATTTTGCGCACAACGCTGTTGTATACTTCCATTTCTCATTGTCTGACGCAATATGTTCGAGAAAAGGCTCTTTTCATAGCACTGCAGCAAATGAAAACAAATATTCACTCTTTGTCGAAGATTTGAAAGTGATAACTTATGTGGGACCCATTTTCCAAGCTTAGAAACTTTTCCTGAATACCTTTGAACTGTTCCATGTGATGCCTTTAGTTTCTCTGTTGTAAAACTCACCGTCAAACTTATCTCTAATCCACCAGCTTTTCTGAGGCCTTTAGATGAGTCATCCTGAACGAGGTGCTTTTTCTGCGTTGGTCCATCCACCCCTAAACTTTTTAACTACTCCTGTGCAAAAAAAAATATAAAACAAGCCTTTTATGTTTTTTATTATCCATTTTTACTGTTATCGCTATTCGATTTCTTTGAAAGCTGACTATAAAATCAAAATGACTAATTGCCTACGGTTTAAGAAGGCCAGCGAATTGCATTTTGTACTTCTTCTAAGAAAACTTTGGCATAGAGAAATCATCACATAGAGGTGGAAGTTTAAAACAGTCAATTGCAGCGAGGTTCCTAAGCAAACAGACTAGAGCCAGCCACAAGAGTTGATGAATGTTGCAATTTCACCTGACTGCTTGTTTGCTAGTTCCCCAAATGGGGCTCTGAATATATTCAACTTCCTCGTCGTCCATACAGCTTCTGTAAAGATCTTTGAAAAAAGCATTTATGCGCTCCGCATGCCTACCAAAGAAGCAATGACTTGTCACGACCGCTGTGATGTTACGCACGAAGCCGTTCTCTCCTGGGGCAAATTTTTGGCCACAGCTGTTTTGAGACTTCGCAAGTAGTTAGCCTCATCCATCTATCGTTACCAATTCTAGTGGTCTGTTCTATGGATCCTCGCAAGCTAACCGGTTGTCTCATTTTCCGGTTCGATACTATGACCTGGGACCCACCCAGCAGAGAGTAAGTATACCTGATCTTTTTTTCCGAATATTTCATGGTGATATTGAGGAGAAATCCAAGTGACAAGTTTGTTGTTCTGGTCTGTCTTGTTTTCTCTTCTGCTAAATCACAACGTGACAATAGGTGACAAATTACTGCCATTGGAAAATATTCCAAAAAAATAGTCGGAGCGCTGAAGAAGTCCATACTCATGTATGTTAAGGTAAACACGATCACCTAATGTGGAAATGGAATGTACATATAGATGGGCTCCTTGTAAGTTCGCCTTTCTGAATGTTGAACGTCAGTATACCATTTGGGACAAACCCGGCATGGATAAGTAGCACCATCTCAGAGGCAAGTTTTTACTCAAAAGCATTTTAATGGTTTAACGTAGTAGTCCGCTAATTATGAAATTTCGATAATCAGGTACTGCAATTTATAAAAAAAAATCTTTCAATCAATTATCTAGACCTTCAGTTAAGTATACTAATCTTGTCTAAACAGAAGTACTGTTTCTATTTTGGACTGTATAATAATGACTATCCCTTTTGCAGGAACGTAATAAACCGGCAGATGAGCTAATGCGGGAGAAAGAATTTTACGTGTTTTTCGTAACTGCAAAGGAAAAGCTCAAGGGGCAACTGATTGCGAACATTGTGGAAAGGAGTAAAATTAAAGCGGCCAGTAACGCCGTAAACGATTTGGAGACGCTTCTGAACATGTACGACGACTATATGAGACAACAGAGTACTGGGAGAAACATGTTTACAGGCGGTAACATGCCTCCACCAATGTATATGGGCAATCAAATGGAAGATATGCGCCCCAGTCGTAATGTCTTTGATCCGCCAAATAATCCGATGAATACTGGTAGACGAATGCCAAGACAAATGGGCGGTATGCCGCCTCAACGTAACCAATATAATCCTCCCCCAAATATGCCATCCAACGACAATGCAGATGATGATGACATGCTCGAGGCTCCACCACCACCACGAAATTTGTTTAATGTTCAAAATGAATCTAGAAACGATAACCAGAATATGAACGCCCCCATGGAAAATGTTTCACATCGACATAATCCCTACAATCCTCCAGGTGATGTTCGAGGTAATAAGAGAAATCCGATGAGTGATTCATCGTCTATGAACAGCCCGTATGGTGATCCCATGAATGATCCAAGATCGCACAGGAATATGGGTAATCCTTCAGGTCCGTCCGGACCATATCAAGGTGGTCCACCTGCCAGACAACAATACTCGGGAGGAAAAGGTGGCATTTGGCAAAGTGGAGCCAATCAAAATTTCCGTAATAATGATGATTTCAACAATCCTCCGTATGTCGGGGGAAACAATTTCCAACCACCAGGAGGAAGTTTTCCTGGTGGAATGGGAATGATGAACCATCCTGGTATGGGTGGCGGAAGAGGCAGAGGCGGCGGTTTCGGTGGTGCATTCAGAGGCAGAATGAATCAACCACGTATGAATGTTGGAAACAATTCGTTTAGGGGTGGCATGAATCATGGATTTAATAACTAATTTTTCCTCGTTTTTTATTGTATGAACAAAATGTACCCAAAATATGGCATATATTGCAATAAACATTTTAAAATTTAGACCCAATAGCAAAACGGATTATTTTTGAACTTTTTTTTTTAGATTTAAAGGACTCAATTCTAACGTTCGATCACTCGAGTAAATATGGAGCCCTACTGTAATTGTTCATTCGATTTCAATCGATTCGAGTGTACAAAATCATAGGAACTCGTGGAAAGTAAAAACGTAAACCGACAACAAGTTATTTTGTTCCGTCTATAACACGCCACCCTTGTTCTTCTTCTACATTTGGTATTGAGCACCATTTTATAATTTATTTATTATGGTGCGTTATTTTTTAATCTAAATTTTAATAGAATACTTTTTATATGTAGCAGGCGAAAATTGACAAAAGGTGATGTGTGGCGGCAGAACAATCGGCTCTATTATTATTGAATCCGTCGGATCGGAAACAGTTGCTGATTCCCTATATTTGTAGTCGCTTTACAAAAACAAATATAGGCGACTCATATTTTTTCCGATCCCGCGGATTCAATAACAACACCCAATAAGCTGATTTCTGCTCTTTTTTCGTGTACACTTCAATCGTAATCGTCTCTTTCCACTAAAAGGTTCCTGAGTCGTGAGTTTGTTTTGCATTCGATAGATAAAAAGCGGTGAGGGTGCATGCCTTTAAAAGAAATTGGACAGGGCTTGTGGGACGCACCCCGTCTCAACTATTTGGACACTGTTTCTTGTAGTTTAGCATTTAATATGTAATTCAGCTTATAAAAAATTCCAAATTAAATTTCTTGTTACTAGCCCAGTTTTCTGTTTTGAATGTAAATTTCAAAAGTAAGAGGAGGGAATAACGAGTCTCATGGTAGGGAGATTGTTATCCTCATTTGGCGCTCGTGTGAAACCTGAAAATTAAAATCAAAGTAGGAAGGGAACGCTCAAAACAAATTACAGAAAATGTGACTGAGAGCATATGGTGCCAGGTTGTTAGACTTCTACGAGACATTCAACGCAACAAGCAAAATACCAAAGTACCAAAGTCCACAAAAAAATTCTGCAAAAAAGTTGCGCTTTAAATGAAAATGCTTTTGATTTTAATTTATATATATTTTTCTTTATTAAAGTTTTAAATAACTTTAATTTTATTTCTAAAAACTAATTAGAATGTCCTACCTTTTGGCGGCCGAATTTTAGCTTTTTTGATGCATTTGCCTTTCATCTGATTCCGGTAACTCCTTTTGACACTTTTCGCTAAAATATTTTTAATTTTTCGATGTGGTTCGCCTCTTTCCCATATTTCTGCATTTTTTT
>QYTT01089601.1:3989-27185 GCA_006980735.1 Dasypogon diadema | reverse complement strand
TTGGATACAATACTTACAGATGTGTTAATAAGTTAATAATTTTCGTAAATTGCAAATTTCAAAATACGATTTAAATCCTTACAAAAAGTACTCTTATTTAGATGCTAGAAAGTAATCTACAAAATAAAAGGATTTAATTCGGCCATAAAGTGAATCTCTCATTGCATTCAAAATATCAAAGGTAGGACGAGGTTAGTTGAAAGTACACCTCAGAAACTATGAATTGTTCCACAAATCATGCATGGTATTAAGGAAATAAGTGCAGTAGAAAGATGCGGCAGTCACTGCTAGGCAAGCGAGTGAGACGCAGCGATGGATTATTTATTTCCCGTCAAAAAACTAAAAATGTAATAATTCTTAGTCGAAATTTGAAAAATACCTATATATGGACCGAATTGTTGGTTGGATCTCCGATCAGTGTATCCACGCCAGACGAGGCCAGCACTCATGGCGTGCTAATCAAAACACACTTCATTATTTTTTTGGCAATTTTAAATTGCCAAAAATTAAAAATTATGAAATCGTAAGTCTTTAAAATATATATTTGTTTTCTATCCAATCCGAATTTTACCTTCTTTTTAAAAATTTATCTTTTATGTGTGTAAAACGAGTCGAAGCTTGTTGAAGGGTCATTGCCCCTAGCCATATTCAACCATATTCAACCTTTTTGGTCAGAGGGGGGGGGGCATAATAAGATGTGATGTGGTGGATATACCTCAGCCTTTATTTTTTCCAGTTTTTCCAATAAATTCGCAAATAGTTGATGATTCCATTCTAAAATGAAATTAAATTCTAAAAATTTGTTGATCCTAAATTTGGAAGTGAGAATATTTAGTTTTTTAAATATAGATACTCGGATTTTCTTAGTATCGAACAATATGGATTATGCGATTACAGTTCAGTTTGACTTTAAAAATCGAAAGAGATGAATACATCGATTTTAAAAATTTGTGCAATTCTCTTGAAGGCAACTTGTGTGGGACACCCACTCCACATATTCATCTAAGTAGTTTAAGGGGACAAACCAAACTAGATGTATTAGTATATGAAGAAAACTAGTTAACTCCAAAAATGGTACCAATTCTGCTTTCAACTTTCTAAGTGAGTTGCGAAATAAATTTTCCACTTGCGTACTACATAATGATTTTTATGATAATTTTTGGTTAAGTTGCGACGTAAAACTTTTTATGTATAATACATTAAGAAATTTGTCTTCATTCTCTTCTAAAAATACATACACTTGAAATTCAAAATTACTCCTTTTTTATAAGAAAAAGCAGATGCCCGAAATCCCATTTAAATCAGCCGCCTTTCTACCAAAATGTCAAAAGGGAATTACGACCAGCAAGGGATAGGTTTGGTTTTCATGTTTATATTTTCTTCCTTCATATTGAAGTACATATATGTATATAGAATTTATTGCACTTTGTTGGAATTACGAGGGAGCGAGACAAAACGCTTTATTTTCGTTTTTGGAGTATCACTTTGTTTACGGCGCTCTCTCCACTAATGCATCTCAGTGTGAAGTGTCTAGGGGGCATCTACCGCCCCCCCCACCCCCTTGTATACGCTCATGCCCCTAGCCACGCATGTAGTAAACTTTTATTTCTTTGCCGAGAAAAAAAGATCAATTTCTTGTTTTTAGTATACGAGCATTCTGTAAGGTTGAAATGTTTGTTTAAATTGTTCTCTCTACTAATGGGTTTATTGGCAAATAAAACGTATAGGTAAAAGGTAAAAATTATCCTACTTAATTGTATCTTGAAAGAATTGCTTTAGGCTAAATCTTATGGAGAAGAAATTATCTTTTGAAAGGAGGGCTCGTTTGGAAGATGGTGGGAAGCGTTTGCTTAACTCAAAAAAGTAGGAAAGAGATTTAGCTGGCTAAGGTCCCATTCCATTGACGAATAAGCTCTATTTTAAGAATTAGGATTTCACCGACAGTACAACATACTAAAAAGGTAAAATGCGCAACATATCATTACAAAATCTCCACGGATGAAACATCGAAACATCTTTTTTTTTGTTCTCCATCAGGACGAAGCACGTTTACAGCAAGCTGGATGCAAGAAAGCGGGTGGTATCTTGTTTATGAGGATTTTACATAAAAAATTTAAGACGCATTTTTCCAGTTCGTGAACACTTTAACTCACATATACAGCTTTAAATCCGTGTGGCATTTTTGCAGAATGCATTAAACCTATGTAAACATGGCGTGAACTAGTTAAATCACAAGTCAGTTGGTCCTTTTTTGAAAATTTTCTATGCAAAAAACTAACAAAAACTAAGTGACGGCCATTTTTACAATTTTGAGTCTACCTTTTCGATTCTAGTTCGCACCATAACAACAAACCTAAAATTACGAAACTAATATTTTTGTTTTCTTTTTAACTACCTTCAAGAGCAGATTCGATGTTCGCCAGTGACATAAGATTTTTTAGAAGACATTTTTCAATTAAAAACAACAAAATTATAAAATGAAAGAATACTTAACAATAAATATAAGTAGACAGAATTTCACTGAAATCCCTCTTCCATTTTTTGGTAACGAATTAAAAAAAACTCAAGATTTTATTTTGACAAAGATGAATTACTCCTTAAAGTAGAAATAAAACTTGTCGTAAGCGGATATTAGCGTCAAAAAAACTGCCATTAAAGTTCCAAACACTGAAAATGTTTATATTTAGTTTCTTTTCGATTTAATTACATACATTATATAATAAGTTTTTAATAAAAAATAAATATTTTGTTAAATATTTATGCAATTTTCATGCCATTAAATCGTCGACTCCTCTTGTTGTGTGTGAGTCATAAGCTTTTTGGAAGCTATGGAAGTTTTGATGAACAATTTCTTAAGTAGTTCTCTTCCCCATTCCCTTTTAATTTTTTTTTTAATTTGACAATAAGTAATATATAGAACAACTTTAAATGTTCATTTTAAAATTTGGTAATTGTATTTAGTAATTCTTGGAGACATTAAAAAACTTCAAGGAATCGATTGGTATATCGCATATCAATTAATTACCGGACACGCTGTAGGTTCTTGATTACGATTATAACACGTACGACTAAAAAGGTGGAGCGTAAACAGGATACATACAACTGTTTTTTAAGCGTTTACAAGTATTTGTACCGCGGGTTTTTAGTAGTATGTGTTTTAAAATTCATTATAAAATTATTTTATTCTTTTTAGTCTATTAGAAAAACGGGTTTTTTAAATTTTTTATTTATATTATTTGGAAGCAAACGTCCGTCTCCACTTAATTTATCATTTTCATCATTTGATGGCGCCCCTGGCTTTGCTGCGCCTCCCTGCAACGCGGGGCCTGCGGGGGCGTTATTTACGCCACTGCAACGGAGTATACTAAAATAAACCCTTCAAAAATAGAACGCACTTCATATTTCAATGCCCTAAAAAGCATAAAATAATTTCATGCCAATATTTTACAATACTTACTCATAGTTACTAACAGCAAAGTCGTGTAATACTTTTTAAGTACAAACTTATTAATTACATTAAAAAAACATAAATGTCAAGAAAAAAATTGAACTTTTAGTTTTTCATAACTCAATAAAATGGCAAAATTTGGTGCAGATCTTGAAAAATATATGAGAATCAAAGTTACTACGTTAAGTTAAGAGTTCGGGATTACGTGTAAAAGTTTTGTTTTAGAAGGAAAGTCGCCGGAAGAAAGTCATTTGTGAGCAGAGGAAGTTCCAGAACAAGGCTATGGGGTTCTGGAAAAGGGATTACTTTTAATTTATTATGAAATAGTCCGATGGACGTGTAGAAATGTGGTGTGAAGTTATTACAAGGCTGTCTTGGTACAACCTTCTGTCTTCATTTTAACAGGGTGGTGGATTTTTAATGGTTTGTAAATGTTTCAGTACAACGGGTGTTGAAATTCATATATTATATTGATGGCTCAATGGACTCCAAAAAATATATTATAATTGTGAAGAAAGGTTTGCACGAGAGCACAAAATATATATTCAGGTTACGAATAAAATTTAATATTTCAAGATATGTTTTGATACACGACTTTGAATATTATATAATTGTCCGAAAATATTTAAAAACGCCATCTCAGAGTAAAAAAATCAAACTAATTGAAAATTTATGTCTATTTAAAACAAAAAATACGAAATTAGAGACTTCAAAGGATTTAAAAAAGCTTTGAACTAAGTTCGATAACATTGGCAAAATACTTGTGGGATCAATCCCCGCAAAGCTAAAGGCCACTTTGAAACAAAAGAGAATATTAACCCTTAACCACATTCGTTGGGTCGATTTTTACCCCACATAGTCACACAGTAATGTGTAACGTTCGCACCATAATGCGAAATAAAATATAAATACAAATAATGAAGTTTTTTAATTACTTTTGCGATAATAGGCGTTTTTGATTTAAAAGAAAGGTGGACGAACACGGAATTTGTATACTGTAACAAAACGAAGAAAAGCGAAAAAGGTTTCACTTATGGCGTGTGTCAGAGGCACAAGATTTTTTTTTAACTGATAATCAAAGCATATCACTTCAGGGTTATTTTATTTTCGCAGGACTTATAGGACGTAGAAAATTTGATTTTCTTTTATACAAGTATATGTTTTGTTGCGGAAGTTTGAATTAATAGCACTAGGTAAGTACTCCAATATTTTTCTTTTTAAGCGATATGCACTAAAAAGTAACTTACAAATATTCTTTTCAGAGGCCTCTTCCTGTCTAGCTACTACCAGACGAGCATTTTTCAATTTGTAAAGCAGGCAGGAAAGGCTCAACTGCACGCGTCATTATTGATTTTTTTACTTCAAAATGAGAAGGAGATCCTTTTGTCTGGGTCCTTTTCTTATTAAATGACGGTTCAAATAATATTTTTTAACTTGGCAGGAAAATAGTGATATTTTACTAAAAAAATTATCTTACAATAAGTTTCCTCCAGACACGACAAAGTTATTCTCCTTCATGATAATGCTCGTCCTCATGTTACACCGCCGGTGAAAATCTATTTGGAAACACTCAATTGGGAAGTTTTACCCCACCCGCCGTATTCTTTAGATATCACTCCTTCCGACTACCACCTCTTCTGATCGATGGCGCATGGTCTGTCTGAGTAGCACTTCTCTTCTTATGAAGAAGCCAAAAATTGGGTCGATTCGTGAATAGCCTCAAAATGTGAAGCATTCTTCCAACGCCATATCTGTATGCTGCCAGAAAGTTGGGAAAAAGTCGTGGCAAGCGATGGGAAATACTTCGAATTAGAACATAATGTCCCGTTCTTTCACAATAAATGCCCAATTTTTGATAAAAAACAGCTGAAACTTATTTATATACCTAATACTATACCATCGCTTTTTGAGCAACAATCAGATCACTTCAGGACATTTTCCCCATCAGATGAGATGGAATATCCTGCATAAGTTTTCAAGAAATTTTTAATAAATCTGTGATCATAAATTTCGCATGAGCTCTTTCTCTATATCTTTTTCATCTTTTTGAGCCCAGCTATTAGTAATTTAATTTAATTTATAAATCAGCTCCAGAAATATAGTTTCAGTAATTGGTGCCGATACCAAAGACAAAACCTCAGAAAAAGAGATCAAAGAAGACAAACGGACAAAAAATATCTTTGATTTCTTATTTTTATTTTATTTGAGTTAACCTAGTTGGGCCTTATTTGCCTTATTGACCCTAGAACTCTTTCTTTGCTATACCTTGTTAAAAAATGAATGCACTCATGACGCCTCATGCTCACAAGCATTAGATACAAAATTGTCGAATTGCATAAAATATTATAAAATGTCCAAAATATTATTCCATACCGTCCTTGTAGGAAATCGATAAAATCCATGTTTAAATTATCGGAGAATTCCGAACATCACATGTAACTTTAATTTATTTTTATTGTCGGTTGTGGAGTCAATCAAAAAGGAAAGAAGGTGAACGAAGCAGTACTTCGAGACATACATCTCACTTATGGAAATGGTTTTGTGATCACTCAGAGCAATTTGTGTCAATTGCCACATTAAAATTCGAAATGTGTCATTTATCAATTTTTCAGTGTGAGATTGCTTTCAGAAAAAGGTAATTTTCAGTAAGTATGACGTCTAAGATTTTGAACTTTGTTACATGCTCTTTTATTACACGAAATTACAGTATACCAAGTGTATTGAAGGTCTGTAAAATACCCCTAAACGATTGAATAATTTGTTTTTGATTTTCACAAAGCCCGAAAAGAAGGGGTTGTAAAAAAGGTATGTTTTGTTTAAATGTACATTTACGAGCTAATATTTTTCTACATTTTGATTTTATTAAGGGTTTCTGAAATAGACAAGGTAAATATTTCATTGAGGTAATGTTTAGAATGTTTTTAATTACATTTCGTAAAGTGTGCCTATAATGAGTTTGAACTAGAACGGTGCTGTGCTGAAGAGTAAACTTCTAAAATATGCACACAACTTAAGTTAGCATTAAAATACTTCAAAAATATTGGATGAGCCGGAAGGAATGCACCAAATTCTGGTATTATATTTTACACGTAAAAGGAATTGAAAAAATCTCAAAATTTGTAATTGTTTTTAGACTAAATCGTTTTAAAGTAGAAATAAAAATGTACCTATATTGACTCACAGTGAAAAGGGATCACTTAGGATGAAAAGTGGTATATTAGCAAATATGTAAGGGCAAAAATACAATAAATAAACTGGGCGGAACTGGTTTACCCGCACTGCCAACTTTTTATTTGGACATTTTGTCTTGCTTTTGAAAGTTTAATTTTTATAAAAAAATCGCCTATTCAATTTTTTTGCAAAGCTTGCCAGATGTTCATTATGCAATTATGTATCGAATGAAAGTGGTCCAGAGTCGATATCATTTTTTGTTCTTGAGATATTCGAGAAAAAGTCCACGAACGTACGAACGTACGTACACACGCACACGCAGACATCTCGTAGCCAGGAAATTCCAAAAAATTTGCCAAAAAATCTTTGAAACCTGCAGCTGAGTGGTATATAATGAGAAAGGTCCAAGAAGATCCAAGTTGGAGTGCTAAAATTTGAATCGGGGATTGATATAAATCCAGAGACTGTGAGGAAAGTACATGCTCAGAAAAAATGGCTACAATGGCAGAACGGCTCGAAAACAGGATAGATCCCAGGATAGTTTTTTAAACGCTATTTCAATGATGTCTATTCACTATAGAACTTGGTTGAGTGGTTTGCAAAATATTCCGAAAAATCCATTTTCAGCCGTAAATTTTGGAGGGGCTATAAGTACTGTTCGTGGACAAGTATATAAAAACACATAGGTCAATTATTTTTCAACTCCATATGCTTTAAAGATTATTTCCCCTCTCTCTCACTCCATTGGGGAGTAATGGATGGAATCGAGACATATTTTCACTGAAAATATTTTGGTGGTTGTTTCATCAAAATCGATTGAGTGGTTTGCAAGATATTCAGAAAAACCTGTTTGCACAAACAAATTTTGGAGGGCTGAAATATCCTCCACATCCCCGTGGGGTCGTATAAAAAATATGAATCAATTATTTTTCCAAGTTTTACCCAGGTTTGGCCATTTTTGTCATTTTGGTGGGATGATTTATCTCCCTAAATCCTTTAAAGGCAGATATAAAGAAATATGTGTCGCTTATTTTTTAGTTTCTTATAACGTACCAAAATTTCAAAAAAATCGAAGCAGGACACCTGAAGACCTTTCCTTACACATCTTCGCTGTAGAAGTTTCACTTCAAAAAGAATTAAAGTTCTTCAAAACGAATGCCTGTAATAGAATAGATCTTTTTGCATGTCTCATAATACCATTCAGCAGCTGTAATAATAGCATAATTAAAAAAATGCATTTTTATAAAGAATAACGTAATAGTGATAAAATTCGAACTGAATAGTGGCGCAGGCATAATTACGTCGATAAAATTCACAGTTTGATCTTTCGAAGGTAAAAATGATAAGTTGAACCCAGAGTGAGTTCAATCGATGATATCCAGTGGCGCACTGAATAATTGCGACATTTCTAATAAAACTATTAGCAATGCTTCAATTCCAATAATGACACAAGTATTATTTAGTGATTTTTTAATTGGGTTAACGATATACAGGCATTCCAAATAGATAGAATACATATTGGGGGGGTGGGGGGGCAAAATGCTGGATATAACTCAAAAGGTTCATTTTTTAGTAATGCCATTATTGTAATCACTGAACGATATGGCATTTTCAGATTAAATGCAACTTTTTATGAATAAAGTGAAATCTTTTCCGAATAAAATTCAATCTTATCCGAACAGATTACAGCCTTGTCCACATAGACTGAAACCTTGTCTGAATGGAATGCTACCTTGTCCAGGTAGATTGCATCCATGTCCGAATTGATTGCAACCATATTCGAACTGATTGCAACTATTTCCGAATAGGTTGCAAAACTAAGTTTTGCTCGGCTATAAAAAATGAAATTTATGGTGGAAAATAGAAAAATGTGAGAAAGCTTTTCAAGCATCTGCTTTTGAAATAACATTTTGCTTGTTTTATTCGGCTGAACTGGAATTATGGATTATGGATTACCCAGGTAAAATACTAACCTAAATTTCAAAACACTTCACATAAGGAATAAAATATAATGATATTTTTATTAAGTACCCCTTCACTATCATGATTTCAATTAAAGTTATTTTTTGCCTGCGGATCGTTGGAATAACAAGTATTTTTCTTCAATCTCGCTTGTGATCTTCTTAGATGCAAGTTGAACCCACATTAATCAATAAAAGTAATTTTTCTGCGGTAATTTGGTGCACTCTCGCAGAAACTAATCGCAAATTTCTTTCTAGCTTCAATCGTCATTTTACAATATTTCACTCAAATTCAAAATTTCTGTCAGTGTATGTCTATTGTTTCTTATAATGGCGTTACTTAAAATCCTGTTTCAGAAATAGAAATACTTAGCTTTTTCACATTTCTCTATTTTCTACCATCAGTTTCATTTATAACCGAAAAAAACTTACTGAGATAATGAAACTTGAATCATTTGGGCCAGATGAATGCTTTCCGGAAAAGATCCCATTTGGACAAGGTTTCAATCTATGTGGACAAGGTTGTAATCTGTGCATTCTATTCAGAAAAGCGTTAATTCTATCCGGAAAAAGTTGCAATCCGGATAAGGATTGATTTATTTAATCTGAAAATAGTATGTTTGTGATACAAACGATACAATGGATGTATATGAAGAAATCTTATTTAAATAGAACGTAATCAAATTATTAATATTAAAAAAAATTATTTGCTAAGAAATTTTAATATCCGTAACCTGATAAGATTACATTCCATTTGGACAAGGTTTCAATCTATGTGGACAAGGTTGTAATCTGTCCGGATAAGGTTGCATAAAAGCTATGGTTTTTATCTCAAAATTATGAGTGAATAACATTTTTGGAGCTTTAATTGAACACCCTCAAATTGAAATTTTTAATGTGGGGGCTACCGAAACTTCACGCCAACTAAACTACTTACTAACGAGCGTAGAATAGAGTAAACAGTAACATGGAACTAATTAGCAGCTTCAAAAGTTTAAAACGAATTTGTAAAAGCAACCCATATTTCAGCCCCTTTAATAAAGGGAGCATGGAAAAATTTCTTCTCTGCCCAAAGTTATTGGAAAATAAATTTTTATCTTTCGCCATAACAATTCTTCAACAAGTACAAGGGTAGTAGCTTGAAATTCGAGTCATTAAATTGTAAAAATGTCATAATTTTTAGATAATTTTAAGGCAATTTTGTATTATTATTAATGCAATCGTGCTAATATTTTTTATTACAAGGGTGGTGGCTCAAAATCTGGAATGTGGAATTTGTGGGAGTATATAAAATTTTTAGATATTTTAATTAATTTAAGAGAATAATGTTTCTAACGTGAAAAGTGTTAAAGTGAATGTGAGTTAAATCGAAACGATTAATAAAAATGTTAGATATCAATAGGGTGATGAAATAGTGACTTCCTTTCCTGGAATTATAAATTTATAAAATTCTGTTGTTTAAGGAAAAGGAAAAGATGAAAATTTTCGGGATAATACATTAGGTATCTGCTCACGAATCGAAAATGACAAGAAGGTTTTTTTCGGGCAGTCACGAACTCGTCAAGTAGCAGTTAATTGAATTGATCGGATAAATTATTGACATAAAGCACATGACAAAGTCCTTCTAATAAAACCGCCAATTACCTGAAGTTACTTCGCTCCAGAATAACGATTATCTGGGTCATAAATTATTCAATTTAAGGAAATTAAGTAACCTTGGACGAACGATTCAGCCCGCGTCATTTTAAATTCAAATTGCATGGCAGCTCCACCAATTTTGGACGTCAAATTTGCATGTCTGGAAAAGAAGAGAAATAAAAAAAAGCGTGGTGTGGCTTTCCTATCTGGTTCATATCGAATTTTTAGAGTAAATTTATGGAAAAAGCTCTCGAGTATAAGATCTAATGCCTAACCGAATTCCACAGAATGAAAATATTTGTTTTCATTTTTATTGAAACTTAAACTGAAATGCGGTCGTTAACAATTATAGCAATAATTTCCGCTATATACATATTAATTAAGGAGGTATGCTTAACAATCGCTACTAATTCCAGTAATCCTCGTAACATATACCAACGCAACGCTTTACTAAATGAGTTATTTATTGTATTCATACCAGTTCAAGAACCCATCGGGTACACTTCAAACTACAATTTCATAAGACAAGGAGTTATGCTAAATTTGTGTGAGGAAGCTCTAAATCTAATACCTTCTAGAGTAGAGCATATGGGATTTAATATTGTGCAATTAGAAGTAATTAAATCAGAATAGCTATCCTTTATATAGTTGAGAGAAAACAAACGAATTGCTCGTAATTTATACGAGATTAAAGCTTGAAAGTATTTATGTTTAAATATTGATTCACTTGATTAAATACGGAACTATGTAAATCGTAGGTATATATAATGACAGTTTTGATCTTATAATGTAAAAGAGTCAAATCAAAACATTTCAAAACATCAGTTTTGTTAATGATGTTTCTGTGGTATGGGTACGCTCAGATCAAAGTAATTGATTCTCTGAATTTTCCTCAAGTATTTCCTCAAGAAAGATGGAATTACCTTCAAGTGCCTACTATAGCAGCAAAATAAGTTTGTTCCATATTAGTTTTGTTCCTTTCGGTTTTCTTTTTAACTGCCACATAAGAGCAAGACAAATTTCTTAAATGTGTTAATTTCAAAATCAAATTAACATAAAGCAGATAAGACAAAGCATAGCTTAATCGGTAGAATGAAGGCCTTTAGACTAGCGAAGTTGGGTTTAAATCCGGTGGCCGAGTGCATGCTCACAGATTTTCCCCTCTGTGAGCGTGGGTTTGAATCTTGCGCAGGGCGCGGTGATATATCTGAAAGATTGACATAATACTACTGATGAGAATTGTATTTGCGAAGCCACTGGGATATTGCACGGTAAAAATTTCATATAAAAAATTGTAGCTTACTTGCAACATTTATCAGGTTAAAATTTGCCGATCTCCTCTACCCTGATTTCCCTCTGCATAAGCTGTATTATGTGCATCATAGGATTGTCCCCCGATCTTTGGCAATATCTGAAAAATGGCAAAAATCTTTGTTTTATATAAAATTACAAAATAAGAAATACAGAGCAAAAATACAAAACATGCATGAGTGAAGTCAGACAAGGAAAAAGTGGAATTTGTGCTGAGGGCAAATAAAAATTAAAAGTTTTCGCGATCTTTTTTATTAACCATATAAACACTGATTTTCAGTACTGTATAAGAGTTAATTGTTAGTACTTCGTGGGTGCTGCTTTTCAGTATTTTACTGGTGGTGATTTTTAGTATTAAATAGATATTACCTTCAGTAATAAGTCTTTTGTACTTTTTATTAAGATCTGAAGAGTAGTATTTAAGCGCCTATACTCAGTTCCGATTGAAAACCGTAAATCTTTGTTAAGGGGACCGTCCAGTAAAATGACTAAAATCTGTACCGTTCAACCAATATCGATGAAATACGAATAGCTATTAATGTATAGAAAACAAAAATCAACTCGTTTGTCGAACAAAAATAATAAGAAATCATATTAAAGGTACCTACATCAATTTTAATCCGATTTTGATTTAATTTGCGTCAAAATGTTCAGAATTTTTTGTAGAATAGATCTGTCAGACAAAATTTTAATACCATGTATCGTTATTTGGGGATCCACGATTTAATGCAGAAAAGTCAAAAATAGGCCTAAAAGAGTGTTTTTTTCTGCATTTTTTTTACATATCAAATCTACTCTTTATTAAATTCTGAACATTTTAGCAAAACTACATCAAAATTGGATGGAAATTTGTGTACCTTTAAGTTTTTAAAGTTGAGAAATTGCCAAAAAAAGTTTTCCAGATAATCGGATAAAGTAAGAAGTTTAGTTTATTTACATAAAATAATATTAAAACATATTACAAATCTAATATTCTTAAGCGGCCATCACAGGACCGTAACATATAGGTACCTTTTTGTCTTCTTCTTAGAAAGTTCCTTTGCTTTTTGTTTCTGTTTTACGTGCGTACCGATTTTGTGTTTTTTACCCGCGCACCTTATTGGAAAAACATCTAAAAACCCATTTTTTAAAATCGGACAACACTACATTATAAAGCATATCATAAAGTGTCACAATACGCAATAAAAAAATGTTCATTAATAATTCGATTTTTGGTCAAAAATCACTGGACGGTCCCTTTAAATCTGCTCTATTGAAACTCTTCCAGTACTTAAAATGTTCTATTAGTATTCTGGAGAATTCAATATTCACAAGGGAAGAATCATCCGGTAGTACTCTGCTTTTATTAGCCTTCTTCAAGAGCTACATAAGAGCATAAAAGCACAAGTCTGCGAGGGATTTAATCTTTCCGAAAACTTTGAAGTTGCTTATGGAGTTAGACAAGGATGCGTATTGAATCCGTTTTTGTTTGCCCCATTCATCAATGATCTAGAAAATTCCTTTGATACAGGACTCATTAGATGTTGAAATTAAAATACAATTTTATGCAGATGATATTGTTCTGATAACTGATAGCCTGCTTAAACTCTAGGCGGTGACAAACAGCTTATTGAATTATTGTAAAATTTGGAACTTTGTGGTCAATTTATATAAATCGAAGATCATGATTTTTTCAGAGAAGAGGTAACAATAGGCTACAGGATGAAATGTTGTGGACCAGGCAAAATTTTCTCAGGGTGTTAGGCATTCTGAGAATTTTAAGATATTTAATCTATTTTGTACGACGGGTCTGGCGATTTATGCAACATGAGAATGTAGAAAAGTATGTGCAGTCGACTTACTTTTTTACAATAGTTGTACAGATTTTATTTATATATTGAAATTTCTGAAAGCTAAGGAAATTTATCCTGCGTTTTTTGGCAGCAGAGTACAGACTTGTCATATATTAACTGGGTTAAATTAATCCATTCACTGCCATAGTTAGGAGAAAAGCTTTCGTGAGAAAAATATATGTGAAAATACATTTTGTAAGAGAGATCTTAAAAGCTTCACGAGTAGTAGTTGGCGGCGAATGTGTTAACTCGGTTATTTTACAGAGTTAATAAGCTTACTGGATTATTTAAGTCTTCTATGGGAAAATAGATGGCGCTTATGGAAAGCTTTTGTATTAAAAAGATGATTTTGCTCTCCACAGCAGTTAAAGTAAACAAAAATGTAAATAAAACTGATATTAAGATAAACTTCACGGTCTCTATTTATCTCGGGTTAAAAAGCGAAAAATAGAAGAAGAAGAATAAATAAAGGGGTTTCGAACCATTCTTTTGAGCTTTCATAACTCCGTTAGCTAAAAAACACAGCTTTAGAGTTGGAGAGAAAAATATTTCCATTTCTGTTATTACCGGAAATTGCACCTTAAAGATTTTAACGCAATCTGAACCACAATCGCAGTTCTTCAGAATGACAATGAGGATTAATATAACATGGTTCATTTAATAACTATTAAAAGTGGTAAAGTCGCAGGTTTCTTTTATTCTGTAAAGTTAAGCTTTTGCAAAAGGTACAATAACGCATCGTTACCAATAAAGGTTTACTTAGGATTTGCGGAAATTATCGAGAAAGAAATTGAGGAAAAAAATTAATTGAAAATCTTCCTTCTTTTCATGGAAAACATATCCTTGCCTGAACGGAAAATTTCTGAATCTAATTTTAATTTAAATTGGGTTTTTCACCTTTGCCATGCTATGAGAGTGTCATTTGTGGTGATGAAATTAAATTGATCCAATATCTCCTTACGGTGGTACACTTAATGAAGACTTCAACTTCCTTTCGACCATAATTGGAAGCGGTGTATATAAATGCTCTCGAAAAGAGGCACTATGCTTTTTCTCTGAATTTTTTTTTAGTTATTCAGTTTTATCCTTTTCGAAATATACGCCTAGAGAAGTGTAGTAATTGGAATTAATTTTGATTCGAGAATTTTTCACAAGCTGCAGGCGGGGAAGAATCGAATTTTGTATGTACGTCGTGTTCGTTTGGATATTTCATCAGGTTATGTATCGATTTTCATTGAATTCATAAAATTTTATTTCTAGGTTATGGGAAGTGTTCTAACTGCCGATGGGGGTTTTAGCTCGCAAAATATTCACTGGTGAAAGAAGCCAGCTGTTAAAGATAAAAAGACTGTAACGGAAATAAAATCTTATAGAACTCTTTTTTTTCGTACCATTCAGAATTTTTGTGTATTTGTATCCAATTATTTTATATCATAAATATGCACGTTATTAAATAGGTCTTCTTCCATAATATATTTTTTCATTATTTTTCAATTAACACGTTGGGTGCCGAAATTAGCATAAAAACTTTCGTGAGAGAGTTCCGTGTTAAAATGCCTTTGTGGTGAGAGAGCTTTTAAATGCCGGTCACCGGTGACCCCCACGGCAGTCAACGTGTTAAGATATAATTTGTTTTATAATCTCAGTGTGAAAAAACTAACAAATTTTAATATCTTAATTACTTTTTCATAATCTACCCATGCCGGTGGCCGAGCAGGCTGAGGCGTATGTCCTTTCTAGTCTGTGGGAGTGGGTGCGAATCCTGCATAGGGCGCGGCAGGAAATGAGCGATAAAAAATAATAAGTATGCAATACTACATCAATGGGTATGACATCCACTCCCTGCTGGAATATCATCAGTCCTTAAAGTTTCCGTCAATATTTGTTCCACAAAAGCATGGATACTTGCCTAGGTTGTCCTTGTGTTAAATTCATCGAAGTTTTTAGGCAGAAATTAAACGATGATAGATGACAAGCATCTAGTAAAATATTACATCAATGGGGTTTCACATCTACTTCCCGCTGGGGAATTAAGAAACAAACACAAATGAACATAAAAATACAAATTTTTCTAGTACAATACCTTCTGCACTACCTTGTCATTATTACTTTATGTTACCTGGATCTTTGCATTACCATGTCATTGATGCAAGCGACTTGTATTAATTTTGGATGAAATTATTCACTACCATGTTCATCAATGATTTGATTTTCTATTGGGATAGAGAGCTCGGTGGTGTGTTTGGCAAGAGTGTATACCACGGCATTTGCTGTGATCCAGTTAGTTCTTGTGTTTCAGAGGGAAGAGTTGCTAAAGGAAATGAGTGACAAGAGCCATTTTGAAGCCTTGTTTCTTGTTGTTCATCCCGTAGGACCAAAAATGTCATTAGGAGTAGCTGTAAGGTACTTAAAAAGTCTAAGGCGTTTGTAGCGAAGTGGGTGAATAGATATAAAAAAACTGGGAAAGTGAATGATACCACAGAGAGGAAAAATGAGAAGAACCTTAAAGTTTCAAGGAGAGCGGACGTAAATTAACCATCAGGATAGTATGATTCAATACCGGTGAACTTTTGCCTGTAGGTGTTTTTTAATTATGTAATTCAGGGGCGATTGCCGACCAGAAAAAAGATTAATGACGAAGGAATGTCAACTAAGTCAACTGAAAAGTTGTAACAGAAACTTGAATTATATCGTGCTTCAAAATTAGTGTCACTAAATGGATTTAATGTATGTATAGTAAACTAAAGAAAAGTTTGTACTTTCCAGTAATTTGAAGGCGTGGCACTTAATTTGGATAGCCCATTACATTCGGGAGTAGTATGAACCGAACGAGTTAGGGTCATTATTTGTTCTCCCCTGATGGCCACTGATGGCAGGCACTATTTACGAAATCATTCATCAGGATGACGGAAGAGTTTTATGCTGTACCACTAAAAGCAGCGGTGGCAAGGTAATTGGTTCTCTACTTTTGTCGTTGATTTAGGAGTCATTACCCCTGAGTGGCACAGATAGTTCGATCCTTAAGCTTTTCCCAAATTGGTCGGAATACAAACCTTATAATAAAACTGAAAATAGCTGTTGTGCTTCTGCAATTGAATTAAGTTCATTCGCATATAACTATAAAAGGTTTGCTTGAAATTGCATTCCTTATTACCAGAAATAGTAATGTGGGGCCATTGGCATCCTATAATATACACGAACCAATGGATGCCGGTTTTGGAGAAAAGGACGTTTCCGGGGTGAACGTTAAGTTGTCTGTTCAAATCAATTAAATTCTGTCAAACTGAAAGCAATGAAAAGAAGTGCTCAAATAAGTGCGAAACGGAAAATATTTCTTTCTTAAATAGCACAAGAAATTTCCTAGGAAAATCACTTAGAAGGAATCGAATCATCACAAGTGGATGTAATGACATTGGATTTGCGAACTTTATTGAAACCCTGCGGTGAATTTATTTAGATTTTAGTTCATGAATAAGGACGAGACAAAATTGTGTTTCTAAATAGAAGTGTACAAGGATATTCGTAAACAAATTGGTTTTCGTATTGTGAAATAATTGAGGGGGGTTTGCTACGTGTTTCCCTTATGTATTTTACATTATTTGTGGATTTGGAGAAAAATGATTTAACACAAAATATCTCTAGAATTTGATTTGTGTATTATGTCCATCGGATTAATAATTCGAACTTTTTGTGCGCTTATTGGTAAAACGAATATAGAAGCTCGGATGTAGTATGTATACATTTTGAGGAATATGTATGTACACATTTCACAAAATTATGAATTTTTTCACACGGCACAGCTTATGTGGAAGGAAATTAGGAAGGAGAAGATTAGGGAATTTTAACCTGACAAATGTTGCAAGTGAACCACAAATTTTGATATGAAATTATTACTGTGCAACACTCCAGTGGCTTCACAATTAATTCTTGTCTGTAGAATAGTCTCAATCATTGATACCCCGATAAATCGCAGTGTCCTGTGAAGTTATTAAAATACACTGTGAGGGGTACAAAATGCTGAATAATATTTAGTTGCTTGCAATAGTAGTTGTGATAATTAATTTTGTATTTTTTTTTTTTTGTGTGGAAAAATATTGTATTTTCGTGTAGTTATTTCTTACGTTTTGCGGTGTTACCTCATTTGTTGAAGGATTCTGGATTGGGTTCTGGTCACGATGACGGGTTCTCTAATCCAGCCAAAGACCAAATTAGAAAAGAATCTTTTCCGCAGTTTCATTTTCCTTTCCACTAATTAAATTTAGTACATTTATTTTGTTATAAAATTTTCCAATATACTCCCGGCCTTACATTATTTACTTTTCTTTTACTTTACTGGCTTAGTTATGTAGTCATGTCATTTATATGTAAATCAATATCTTTAATGGCTTCAGTGTGAACTTATTTAGTTTATGGGAAGTAATTGTTCTTGTTTTCTTAACCAATTCGAAGTTGTAAGCCCTTATGATTGTTTTTAATCATATTTATTACTTAGTAACAACCTCTACCTAATTTAATTCCAATTTAAATTAACCCAATTTCATATATTCGTTTTGCTTATAATTCCCCATATGAGAAAATGTCTGTAAATGTGAATTTATTTGAAGGAATATTCAACACTTTCGTATAATTTCCATAAATATGTAATTTCTTATGAACAGGTCGTATGAAAATATTTAATTAATGATTAAAGAGCTATTAAGTTCGTGTCATAAAGAAAGTATCTATCGGGCCAGTCCATACAAAGTCGTGCGTGTTCGTCAAGGCCAATTATATTATTAAATATTGCGCAATGATTCGTACAGTTGAACAAATGTCAGTTTGTAAACAACTTTGGTGGAGGGTAGACGTTATGAAGTATTTCTAAGTACGAAAAAGACTGACAAGTACAAACGACATAGTTTGTACGCTAATCGCTACCAAGGCGGCCGAAAAATTGAATACTGTGTATGGTGAAAATTTTATTAGTGTAAAAACTGCACAAAAGTGGTTTAAGATATTCAGTAAGGGTACAGATAGTGTACAAGATTTACCTCGGTGAAATTCGATAATGAAGCGCTTAAAAGTTTGATTGACGCAGAGCCACAATTAACTGTCAACGAAATTGCAAAAAAAAAAATTAAATTCATCTCACGGGACTGTTTATCGTCATTTACAAGAAATTGTCAAAAATATCAAAACTAGGAAAATGGGTCCCTCATGACTTATCTGAAGAAAATCGACAACAAAAAATTGATGTGTGCGCCTCACTACTTTCTCGTCAAAATCAATGGTCATTTCTCGATCGTATAGTAACAGGGGATGAAAAATGGGTATTATACCATAACGTTAAAAGGAAAAGGCAGTGGGCTGACAAAGGTAAACTGGCAGAACCTACACCAAAGAAAGGAATACGTGGGGAAAACTCATGTTGTGTGTTTGGTGGGACAAAGTTGGTATCATCTATTACGAGTTTTTAGAACCCAAGCAAACCCTGAATCTATATTGAACAACTTGTAACGATAAACTCAGAACTGGTTAAAAAACGCCTAGCTTTAGTGAATAGGAAACAAGTTATATTACTCAACGATAACGCCAAAGCACATACGTCTACATTAGTAGAGATAAAATTAAGGAAATTAATTGCACTATCCACCATATTCCCCGGATATAGCACCAACTGACTTCCATTTGTTTCGAGCTCTGCAAAACTTTATACATAAAAAAAAAAAAATCAATTCAAATGAGGAACTGAAAAATGAAGTTTCAAAGTATTTTGACCCCAAAGCTATTTACAAGCAAGGCATATACACGTTACCAAACAGATGTAGATAATGAAGGAAAATACATAATTGATTAAATAAATACATTTTAGTTTTTTTCTGTTTTTTCATATGTACAAAACACGCACGAACTTATGGACTGACCCGACAATTTATTCTTAATCAGTTTCATGATTGCATAATATCATCGGATCCATTACATTACGCTAGAATTTTGCACGATTCCTTCTCCAAAACTTCTGTTGATATACCTGACATAGTTGGAGTGTTTTAAGTTCCACTTTAAATTCATCGTAAATAAGTGAAGATATTAGAGCTGGTTTTTACTGCCCCCTTTTGACGGGGTATTATCCGACTTTTTCTGAGATGGTTGCTTGTAGGGTTCTTAAACTAGTTGTGGCGTTGTTCGCTAATAGTAAGTATTTTACTTGTTATTATTCTGTCTCCTTCGCTTACGCCCAGAGCTGGCGAATCCTAGGCTAGCCCGACTAAAGAAGAGCAGAATTATATCAGTAGATCTTTTGTAATTGGTTTCCTTTTGTGACTCTTTTTAAAATTGAATCTTCATATAGGAACTTAGAAGGCCGGAGTCTGGAGCCCATGCGCCATATAAGCCTGGAATTCGTTTGTGACCTCAACATCTAATTTATGTAAACAGTGGCTGAACTTACAACCTAATCCAACGCCCACTGTTACAAAGTATATACAGACAGGGGAAAAAGGAACTTCCATGTCCAAAAAGAAATTTGAATTTGGTTAAATAGACGAAGTATGTAAAATGTGTCGAATATAGTTTGAAATTTATAAAACTTATAAAAAGAATTGAAAGTAGGATTTTCTTCCTGAGGAACTTCTTGTGTATCCTGAATACGCCATGTAGTTGCAATATTATCCTGTCATGCATAAATTTTGCTGATATTACAGAAACACATCAAACAATTTATGGAAATGTGCAAAATTGATTTCATCAGTAGTAAATGTGTAGAATAAAATAAGTTACGTAAGTATGATATAGTAAATGATACAAAGAGATTTAGAGTATATTCCATCGAAAGTTTTCTGGTACAATTGAAATTCTTGGTATGTGCTGAAGACGTATAATGAAGTCAAGCATGAATAGAATTTTCCGAAATATCTAAATTATGTGCATCTATTTCACATAAGTGCATTGAATAAGTACAGGTGAACTTTTGAGGAGAGCTAAGAAATTTTGAAGTATTTACAAAGAATGTTTTTATGATGAAAATTTTCTTGTTGAAGGCATGGTTACAAAAATTTATTATAAAAGGAAAAGTTCAACTATTGAGGACAAAAAGTCACGTTTGAAATGAGAGAGATTAGTGGAAGAAGAAAGGAGTTTTGGAATTTAGATATAAGTTACGGATAATACGTACAGTGCACCACAGTACAGTGCACCACAATAATATGATTACCATAGTACAGTGCACCACAATAATATGATTACCATAAGAATTGCACATTTCTCGTTCAGTTGCATGTTTGGTCGTAACTAAAATTTCTAACTACATTAATAAGAAAGCAGTGAAGGTAAAAATTCATTTTGAAAAAAATTCTGATCATTACGTTTCCTATCATTTACCTCTGGTCGTAATATTTGGTTACAAAGTGTATATCAAATGTTCTTATTATAAAATTATATTTGGTAATTATTTTGGTAATTCTTTTGGTAGTATGGAATTACCTTAAGTTTACAGAAATTTACGATTACTAAGTCCGGATGATGATATACTAGAATAGACAATTAATTTATTTGAACTAGGAGACCGCTGTGCAATTGCACAAATTGAAGATATATGAGTGACATAACGTTTCTATATATTCCCTCAATTTGCACCTTAAGTTTCAAAGCGCGTTTTTTTTTCAAAGATGTCCCCTATAGGCCTAATCCTCCCATGCAAGGAAAAGCAAGCACTTGCAAAATATTTTACCATGCAGAATCATGAAATGAAAAAAGTCCCTATAAATCCATGTACTGCATGCTTATCGGTGGCAAACACCGAACTTAACACCAAAGCCTCAAAGTAATGAACACAACCTCGAACTGATGCGGATCAGTGTTGCCGTTATAAAATTTCAAGAAAAGTTCGATGAAACTCCATATAAAAAAAGTGTCTGAAATACGGAACCGGGAGCTTTCTTTGTATAATTAATATATAGATTAGAATTTATTTGGAGTTTTGGGATTAATTAACCCTTTCGGCCACAAATTATTTTTCCTTAAAAAAATCGAAGTTTTCCTAAGTAGTTTTATTAATTAAATTAAATGAATTAAATTGTGATTTTTCAGTCGCATAAAATATCTATAAGAAGGCCTCTAAGATATTGGTTCCACAACAGTGGCCAGTTAGTTGCCTCTATTTCTGCTCAATTGAAGCTTCTAATGGAAATAATGAAACTTGAAGTAAGAAAATGATATTTCTCATATTTTCCCACCGATTTTAGTGTTCTTTTATAACCTATATCGAGAAAAATATCAATTAGGTCCTTCATCATACCTTTCTCAGTAACGAAATATGGTTGGGGGCCTTTAAATTTCAAAACTGGTCCCTGATTAGCTAAGGCGTAAGCTTTTTCGTTCCCTTCGATCTCTATGTGGCATCTAACCCAGAAAAGTGTTATCCAATTTTCTGAGGCATGCCGATTGAGTTTTTGTACACATTCCATCGCTAGGGATGAATTTAGCTCCACTCGATCCATGCATCTGATGTTTTGCAGATTTTACTCCTTCGCACTTGATCCTATTTTAAGTAGTCCAACGCAACAAACAGAGCCAGCACTTTTGCCTGGTAAACCGAGGTGAATCTGATACCATAGCAGGGAAAATTAGAAATCTGTCCGTGAATACAGACTGTTGATCTCGGTGAGATATAACACCTTAATATCATATTTATGCATTAATGCAACACCACCTTCTTCCTGTTGCCAGGTCAGCCTCGAATCTGGGTATAATTCCAAGTATTTGTCATCCTTAGAAACGTTGATTTCATAGCGTAATTTGTTCCAATTCCAGACCCTTAGTTTTCCTCGTCAGTATCCTCCTTTCTTCCTTGTGAGAGTTTTTTTCTTCATGTAAAAGGAACCTACGCTGTTTCTTGTGGATTGACCCGCAAGCTGATTTATTTGCACAAGTTGTGTATTGGTATTAGATCACTTTGCATTTTACCAGTCCAGGGGTGGTCCTGCTTGTCCTTTTTTACAATAACAATGTCATCTGCGTACCCTTGTACTTCATAGTCTGTATTAGAAAATTTCTTGAGAAGATCACAGACAGACAGCAGACAGAAGCGAGCACAGAAAAGCTGACGGGTCGTTTCTTTGGGAGCAATCTGTTGTGGGTATTGTGAAAGTTTTGATCTTTCTGAGCTTCATTGTAATTATTCAGTTTGAGAACTAGACTCTTATCAATCGGATCGTTGAGGCTTCTAAACTTTTACAAATGGATATCCATTCTATGGCCTCGAAAGAGGTATTGTCAAAAGCTCCTTCGATATTGAAGAAGGTGCTTAGTCGTCTAAAGCCTTTTCCAGCATAGACACTAGAAAGTGTAAAACGGTTATTGTGGATCTGCCTGCTTGATAGATGCTGATGCGGATGCAGCGGATATTCCCTGAGAAATTTGATCAGTAATACTGTCAGTTCCTTCGTCTTTTATTGCAGAATGGCACGGAAAATTCCTATTGATTTGAAGGCTTTGAATGTACTAAGGGCTTAGTGTAATCCAGTTTCAAGGTGGGATTTGATGAAGACGTGTTCCGAACTTCTCTGCAACACAATTCAAGTGGTATCATTTTTGGTTTTCTCAGTTCAATCTATTCGGTATATGATGCCATTTACCGAGCTTAGGAAAGTCATTCAAATTCAGAAAATAGGCATGGCATAAATTTTCTTAAGCACCTGTCTCAAGGAGTAGGCGTATGTTTATCTCTTTTCTCTCGCTTGAAGCATTTGTAATTTTTTTTCTACAGAACTGTAATAAGATATGAAAATTTGCCGGAATGTTAAGTGCAGAAAACAGTGATTAAGTTTGGGAGAACTGTCTGTATCTCAAATAATAA
>QYTT01089599.1:38766-74986 GCA_006980735.1 Dasypogon diadema | reverse complement strand
TGACGCCGAACATACGTTATTTGTCTGCAGCTGGCGGGCGGATGGGAAAGCAGTTGTGGAGCCTGTGCTGGACCGGTTATCACCAGACATCATAGCGGGGCTTGTACTGGAGAGCGAGAGCCACTGGGAACTGATAACCAGGTTCGCGGAGGATACTTTCCACACAGGGAACCAAGAAGCCACAAGAAGCGCTCCAGTGGGCAACCAATCAAGAGGCCCAACCTGAAGTAATGGGAAAAACAGTTCCCTTTTCCAAAGCGTTCGACACAATAAATCACTCTAATTATTAAGTTATCGTCGTATCGTCGCGACGTATCTCTGGTACATCGTTTTCCTTCCGACAGATCGCAGTGAATCAGAGTTGGTAATTAAGGAACTTACTGATGTCGTTTGCAGTATTCATCTGTACTCTGATGATGTACAGTTTGTACTTTAAACGTCTTCCTGGTTGATAGAAAATTGTGTAGGGAGTCTGAACCCTGATTTGAGGTATATCGCCATGTGGGCAGCTCATAATGATTTTATAGTAAACATCCATATGTCACAGTGCATCACACTTTATTGCGGATTTTTTGACGCATCTGACCTCTGACCTTTCTCTTGAACAACTTTGCATTGCCTTTTGCGGGTAAAGTTGGGAATCTTGGAGTGATTTTCAATTCAAGTATGAAATGCTGCGATCGTGTAAATTATGTGATAATTAGGATTTATAGTGGTCTGTGACGGCTTTGGTTATCCTCTGCGATTTTTTCAGTAAGCACTCGTTCGCTACTTCTAAAATCTTTGCCGGTACTTTACTTCGCTGATGGTAGCCTACTGTTCCAACATTTAGACTCCTTTTGTTTCATGAGGTTAAGAGTAGCATTTAGTGATTGCACTAGGTTTGCGTCATTAACAATAAAAAAAAATTCGGCTATTTGTATGATAAGGCAGCATTTTTGAACTGCTCCAGACATTTTAACTTATTATAACAACATTTCAATTTTCAGTTATGGAGGACTCTTACTTCCTGGGTGCAATTCATATTTGGAATTCTTTTTGGGCTCGACTAACAAGTTTGGGAGATTAAGTGGGAGAAGATAAATAAAATCATAAAATCCAACAAGCAGTTCGACTCTTTCTCAAATGCTTTAGGAATTATTATGTGTCCATCCGTGCAGGTCGGCGTTAGAAGCTCCATCCTTTGCAGTCTTGTTGTTGTTGTACAATGGTTGGAGGTCCATTAGTGCCTCTAAGGCTGCCCTAGACAAGTCTGCCTGTTGTATTATTCTATCTTTGGCCACCATACGTAGGAAGTCCCATAGTGTCTCTAAGGCGTCCTAGAAAAGTTTGCCTGTTGTATTCTTCTATTTTTGGCCACCATACCATGCAAGGCAGGTGGCTATGGGTCTTATTATAATAGCCAAGTATGCTCACAATATTGTCTTTGGCTTACGCTCCCAGGTTGTACCAAGAAGCCGCATGCACGTGAATGCAAAATCACTGCAGTTTTACTCAGCACCTTTTTTAAATGAGGGTCCCAGGAAAGTTTTTGATCAAGTGTAAGGCCAAGATGTTTGACTTCTTCTGAGAATCCTATAGTTGTTCTCCTTAAGCTAGAAATTTTCAAGTTGAGTTTCTTCTTTCTTTTTGTGAAGGAAACTTTTATTTCCTTCTCCCACAGACACTAATTTTGTGCAGTATTTAGGGCGTTCTGTATGTGATCAGAAATTTGCTAATCTTTCTTTCCCTTAACAGGAATGACTAGGTCGTCAGCATAACCTTGATTGTCAAATCCAGCTTCGAACAACTCCTGAAGGAGTTCATTCACAACCAACGATCACAACAAGAGGGACAGGACCAATTCTTGAGGAAAGCTTTTGGTTGCCATTATGGTAGCTGTTTCAACTTCCAGATTTCTAGTAATCAGTTTGTCAGAATTTGCCACAAAGAAATTGCGAAAGGAAAGAAAAGCACGCAAAAAATGTAATGTTTTCTATCTTCCCCTAACTGCTAGTTACGCCGAAAGTTTGCACTTCACTTCACTTACCTTCACACTCAAGTCGCACTATTACACTCTCAGTGTAATACCATTTGAGGCCATTTAACTTCCGTACACGTCAGATTTATAAAGCATGTGTGGACTGCAGCGTGCCCAGTTCCACCAAACTTGATGGATGGTATCTCACCCCTTCATTTATTCTACTCCAAAGATAAAACGAATATTTCGAATTTGTCAAGGGTTTTTGAAACACTCTTTAACCACATTTCCATATACTGACACACGACTGCCGATATAGTTTTCGTGTTGGGCGTCGAACCAGACAGAGTCTAGCAGTCTACTCTTTTAGTCCGCTTGGTCATAATCTTTTTTTTTCTCACATGGATTGAATGTTTTCTTTCTAGCCGTTCCATTTGTAGTGCACTGGACACTGTTACCTTCAGATCTTATAACATCAATGCAGGGGTGCCACAGGGTTCCGTATTCTAATCCATTCTTTTCCTGTTGTTTATTATTGGCCTGTCAATCGAATCATTAGCTTTGCGTTTCGAATTTTTCCCTGATTTTCATGGAAGACCGCGATTACGAACGAACGTATGGCTTAATTATTTCCAAAAATACTCCATTTGAGCAGAACTCGTACCTACCTTCAAGCCTCCAAAACTCAAAGCCGTTCGATCTTTCTCAAACATGTTCCAAATTCTCCTCTAACTGTTTTCGTTGATGAAGTGAGTACTTATCACACCTAGACATGATGTTCCATCTTTTGGCAGGAATAGGATACAGTACACTGTCTAATGAGGAGACTCCAAAAGAAGGCTTTTAAATGGAGGACAATCGACATTGTTCTATAGAAATATTGCAACTGATTTCCTTGTAATATTTACAATCGCTGCCTTAATGTGTTGATTAAAAGTTGTAGCCATAGACGAGAAACTCATCTAGTAATCTGCTTCCTAACAAATGTTACAACTGGGGACCAGCTGATTATAACTTGGATTCGAAACTATTTAATTGTTTCAACACGTTGAATTCTAGTGATTATTCTGTTATCAGCCGAGGTCTTCTCAAACCCGGAACCTCATAAACTAGGAGCCATCGCGTCATTCATTGAGCCACTGACACCATAGACCGCTAATTCTTCCTTGTTACCTTCTTTTCTGTGAAAACTGTGCTACGCCGTTGTAGGACATTCCCTAGCCTTTTAGCTGGAGCTTAAAAAAGGCAAACTCCTATTTATGAAAAACGAGATAGAAAGATAGGGTTTTCCAGTGTTATTATCTTGCATCCTGATTTAAAACCGTCTTTAAATTCTTCTAGACTTAACTAATTAGTACTTAGCAAAAACACAACTGAGATTTTCATGTCTACCACAAACCTTTAACGAGATTGGTCTTCTGAATGAAATAACAAAACCACAGCCAAGGTATAGAGCTCCACGGGGGATTTTAAATTCCGTCTGCTCTGGACTTTCTCTTATTATTCTTATCCACAAAACAGAAAAAATATATAATTCTCGATACGTTGCGGACATTGCTTTTAAAATCCTTGTAAACAGGCAGGAAACCTTCTGCTGTAAATAACTCCACAGAACATTACGTCGAAGTAAAAAGTTCTGACGAGAATGTTTACCAAGCACTTCATTGCCTCCACGTGAACGTTCTCCAGAGTCCGAACTTCAAAACATATTTAAATCCATTAAAATTCTTGCACGGCTACATTGTACCTGTTCGCAGTTGTAAGCACTTTCACACAGCAACAAAAATGTCCTGTGAGCGGCAGAGGTCCTCTCCGCCATTTCACTAATATGTCCTTTTTTATGAGAAAGCTCCACTGAATTTGCTTTGGTGGTGTTTGTATAATTTTAGCGAAGCCACGGCGACAGACGTTGTTGTTTGATCTCCCACAAGGGGTTCGCACGCAGAGAACACGCTGTACAGTCGATATGGACATAAAAAGATCGCTTTATGCTTTATGCTGCGCCATACTGCACCATTTGCCCCACATAGTCCATATGCATGTCCCGACAAGTGCGCCCATGAGCATATATATGCAAAAGAGAATAATATTCTGCACCTTGTTAAGCCTTCGAGAGGATACTGTGTGACGGTGTTGGGAAAATCCAGCTGGGAGTCCCACTGCCACTGCCGCCTACTCGTTCGCCTCGCCCGACTGATTTTCCCATGCCCATGCCCACACCAGTCAGCTCCCATTAAAGCAGGATGTAGTCAAGGAACTGGGAATTGCCAGTGAAGGCAAAGCAGCAGCGAGGGAAAATCACTTTTACCGTCTTATTTTTCTTATTTGCCTTTACTATTGTTTTTCCTCGGCACAATTTTGCATACATTCATTCCGTTCTTATTGAACCCCAGAGGAGGTGGGAGCTCAGACGACGAACAGTCTTGGGTTTTTCTTTAACGGGAAATTTCTGGTCTGGTTTGCTCCCCGAGAAGGTGTGTACAATCTGCACAATAAGAGGCGCATCTTTATTTCATTCAAAGGAAGGCTTAAATGGAAGTTGTAAAAATCTACCAGGAAAGTGTCTCGCCTTTGTGGATTTTAAAAGGCGCTTAACTGCCACAGGATGTGCCCTGGCTTCTTCGTGGTTGAAGGGAAACGGACAGTTTTAAATAGAAAATTATTGGGTTAAGTCTTCTCAAGTTTGTTTAAATATTTCTGTGGGGGGCGAACTACAGGTGGAGGGAGGAAGATTGAAAAATTCATTTTGTCCTATTTGGTTCGATTATTCAAATCAATTGAACTGGCGGTACAATCCTGTGTGTACAAAGAGAGCAGACGAACAGAAAGCGGACATCCAATTATATCGTGGATCCCCCGATATTCAAGAAAATTCGATGAGGTTATTACTGTGGCTGAATGTAAAGTGCGACCATAGTATTGCATTTTACGCAAGCAAAAACCCTCTGTGGTTACTTCTTAATCCCAGTGGGTCTAGTATAGAGCTTCCCTCCTGGAGATGGATGAAGAAATAACTCTTACTCTGGTTGGTTGGTTCATAAATCCGTCATTCTTCCTTAAAAATTAATCGCATACATACAAGAAAGTTATTATAGGAGGCGATTTGAATCTCAATTGACCCTTGAAATTGGAGTCAACTTTTTCACTTCATTTTTGCCCATTTCTATAGAAATTCCTCGATTTCATTAAACTTTTTCTATTCTAGATTTTGGTTTGATTTGAGCCTCACCGCCCCACGTCACTCTTTCTACGATATTTTTAGTATTCCAAAGCGGGAAGAACCGAATGCCGCATCATACACTACCCGTGCAATATTCAGGAATCTAGGAATTCAGTTTGGCAATAAAGTAGGACTTAAGAGCTGGTATGTATGTTCTATAGCATCAGTATTCTGATACCTCTGTTCCGCTCCCAAACAATCGAAGTAAAAATCTTATTTTCTGCGATTACAACGCCATCTATCAGGAAACCCTAGGTATTTTGTGGTGTAGAATCCGAATCCGTATTGAAAAATGGAGGTTCCCATTTGAAATTTCAAAGGGCAGATTTCAGGACAGGCAGATGTTGCCCTTGGAGATATTAATTTTTTGTCTGGCATAATTGCTTTTTTTTTGGATAAATACTGCCGGTGGTCGAGCGGGCTGAGGTGCACGTCCGCAGAGTTTCTTCTCTGTTGGGCTGGGTTCGAATTCAGTACAGAACACGACGATTTTTCTGGGTACCAGTGGTTAAGGAAATTCTACTGACAAGAATTATACTTGTGAAGCCACTGGGATGTTGCACAGTAAAAATTAACGCCAAAAATTGTGGCTCACTTGCAACATTTGTGAAGTTAAAATTTCCCTATCTCCCTTTCCCTAATTTCCTTCCGCCTAAGCTGTGCTGTGAGCACCATAGGGTTGCCCCTGAGCTCAGGAAACACCTGACTGTTAAGTATGTTTCCAGATCGCAACCCAAGAGTGTTCGACTTACAGAAGAAACATGGTCAAACCTACGAAGGTTAAAAATAAATCTGATACAGTCATTAAATGCTCCATGAAGCCTGCGACGACATTCATAATCAGGGGCAGGGTATACGTGCATACCATATGAAAAGTGGAGCAGGAGGAGGCTTTTGATCAATTTCATACGCATGGAAAGCGATAGGCCACTAGAGAAGAGCCACAGTCGTCTCAGACCGCCATAAACCTTCCAAAGAATATCAAAGATATGGTCACAGCAACTGAGATTGGAATTAATCACTATTCCAAGACATTTAGCTTTATTTGCAACCTCCAGTTTATTACCTCTAATCTCAATATCAGGAAGGTCATTCCGATCAATATTACTACTACTAAGGATAAGGACCTTTGATTTGTTCGTATTGAGCTTTACATAATTATCTTCACACCATTTAGAGATATTATTAAGGTCCTCATTCAATCTGTCAATACCATTCTCAAGCAGACCCCTGGATTTAGTAATGTATAACTGAAGTCATCGGCATATTGATGATAAGTTACATTCGCAATAACTTCAGGAATATCGTTTCTGTAAAGACTATAGTATATATCAAAAGACCTAGAATTGAGCCCTGCAAACAAAATATCCGACAATGATGCTGATTGCTATGAGCTCCTGAACGATGAGTGTTGAAAGCTTGTCTTCTTCGGAATTATTTCACTGCACGTTTAGTTATTTACGGAATAATTCTTATAATCCTGGTATTACACAAATAAGGGTGGTTCACTTCTAAATTCAGCTCCATTACTTTCTTTCAAACTGGATATTCTGGGCCCTTCAGTTGTAACCTCCGGTTTAGCATCGTATTTTATTTCACACTACCGCGACCTTTTGTATAATCTTGTCTAGAAACTTCGGCATTTAAATAGCGCCGAGTAGACCACGTTTGAAAGCCTTTGAAATTCCGCAATGACCATTCCAAACGCCTTTTGTTGACACCGATGTTCTTCCAAATGGCACTATGTTCTAATACACAAGTGTATGCGAGCTATAAAGAATTTGTTTTTTTTCAGTATTATGTAGCTATAGTGGCCTAGCTTGATCAGTTGACGGCATTCTTGCCAGTGGAGACAACATATTGGTTGTCTTCTATACTCAGTTGACTAGGGATCCGCATAAAGTTGACGATGATTCCCAAGATACGTAGATGAAAAATGACGTGTTTAATGTAAAGGTCAAGGGGTTGCGTACGAGAGGGTAGACGATTAAAGAGGAAGAAATGGATTTTACTTTATAATTAGGAGAAGAGTTTCAAGAATTGCTCTAGCATAAGCATTGATAGAGACGCTGTTATGTTGTAATACTATAGAAAACTATGTCCCATCTGGATTGAAATCAGTAACCTTAGTGATGGTTTATTTAATCTGAGGACTTTAGATGTTGAGCAGGCGTTTGGTGTGCCTGGTCGTACTGCAAACAGCAAACACGATCACGTCCCACAGCTGTTCGCCCAGTTCGCAATCCGTCGGAGAGTGTGGGGAATCAGAGGCGGGCCCCGCACCAACTCATCCGTTTTCTTGCTGCCGTATAAGCTACTGCAGCCCGGCATCCAAAATATAATTATTTCATTGTTTTGGAACAGGTCGTTAAGAACGTGTTTCCAGTCCCTTAGTAGCTTAGATGTTACAAAAGATTTCATCAGGGCCTTAAAGGTCCCGAAGGTATCTGCCCGCTTCAGTTTGATCTCCGCCTGAAAGACGGTGGTGTGCTCCCCCAGATGCGATGCCATCTGCACCCTTAGGTCCTGCCCGCCCCAATATTCTCCTCTATTTTTTATCCATCCATATAGAGATTTAGTGCGTCAGAGGGGGAATTACAGAGTCGGGCTGACAATTCTCCTTCGGTGGAATCCCGGACCTGAATTCTGGAGTAGTCATCTCCAAAAGTGGATAATCATTGTCAATGTCAAAAACAGGAATCTCGGCTCATAACAGTTCAATAATGGACTCATGGGGAACACTTGGACCACTCCGAATTACCCATTGAGACTTCTTTACGAATCTCATTAGCACATGAAGTGCATAGGGAAGCATTTTTTTTGTTTTCCTTGAGAAAAAGCTCTGTAGATCGTGTAATGCTTTTTGATAATTTTAACGGGCAAAGATTAAAATATTGCAATCGAATTTCAATGTACATAATGCAATTACATAATGTCAAAATTTTCCACGTGGTCTGAATACAAATTAATTTTATACGAGTGAAATGTTGACTGACTACTTAATTTTTTAGGGAATAAACAGTTGATTAGGTTTATTAGTTTATAGATTTATTATTATCTAATCAACAAAGATAAGTAATGAGAGTTTTTATTAAGATTATTTATTAAAGAAGTAGAAAAAGTTAGGGCCGAAACACATTCAGAGCCGCAGGTACCAAGCCGCAAGTACCAGGTATCAAATTCAAGTTTCAAACAACGAAAGCTTATGAGAGCTTCCACAATGGCGGTACCAAGCATCATTTGGTACCAGTATCAAATGATGCTTGCTACCCAAGTTTGGAAAGTTTTAAATTTTGGTACTGATACCACAGTGGTGCCAACAAAATAAATGTAAATTTTTATATTTTTTAGGTGCCAAAATTAAAAGAATTTAAAATGGAGGAAAAGATAATTGAATTTGTAAGGAAAAATAATTTCATGCATGATATGAATTCTACGGAATGTAAAAACTTGAAACTTATCTAAAATGTTTTCATAAATTTTCAATAATAAATATTTTAAAGTTGTCAGTATTGAATGATGCTTGCGGCTTGGTACCCTGAATGTGGCTTGCTTTGGTATCATGTGTCGGTATCAGATGCTTGGTACCTGCGGCTTGGTACTTGCGGTTCTGAATGTGTTTCGGCCCTTATTTAAACAAGGTCAAGGACTAGGTCACAACACCACTCGAGCGAAGTTAGAGAAGTGGAAGCCACAGTTTAATTGATGGGCGGGTGGAAATGTGTGGTAGGTACGACACGAATCAAGCTCTTCGGCTAAGCTGATAAGACTGGAATTCTTTGCAAAATTGTTCCTTTAGTACAGGGACGTTATCTCTTTAAGAATGTTCTCTTGTCAAGGAGGATAGAGTTCAAATTTCTTGCTATAGAATTGTTGATAATTAGGTTCATTTTTTCGTAAACACGTTTTGATTATTTTTATTTTCGAAAAATATCCTTCTGCTGATATTGTGGTTATCAGCAATGTCAAGAATAATAAAAATAAAAAATAGATATTAGGAAATCTGGCTAATGTGGTGCTATTGGAAATGAAAAATTTAAGTTTGGATTGGAAAAGTTTTTGTTATGCTGACTGGCTCTTAACATTTGATTTGGATTTCCATTTATTCTGAAAAGTTTTAATGCTCCTGAACGCTATGCTCCCGTGCTCCATGGCAAGCATTACACACCGATATTTACGCCTCTAGTTCTACTTTCAAGAGGAATAATTCAGTCACTTATCCCAATGCCAACATATTCAAAGCTTTAAAATTTCTGGTCACAGCAAAAGGATTCACAGCGATGGTGTTATTATTATTAAATTAGAAAAAGTACTTACAAACGTTGAGAAATATATTTCAGGTGAGCCAAAACGTTCTTCCATTTTTCTGGGTGAAATAAAGCACAAAAATCCCTATACTCAAAATAAACTATAATCAAATATATATTGATAATTGTTTCTAATTACCTTTTGCTGGTTACCGTTAATTTTTCAATCCCTCTCGTACAGAATTCCCTGCGATTTTCTATAAAAAACTGATCCACACACTTATTTACTGCGTTCACATTGGCGAATGTTATCCCCTTTGGGACTTCTACAGAGACACGAACAAATTATAAGGCTGACGGGGCAAGCTCTGATGAATAAGGTGGAATAGAACCTGTCATTGTCGCAGTGGAAGATGACAACTTCAAAATTAAGGCCGTTTCTCCTTGTTTTAATTAGCTGGCTCCAGTGGACGTTCAAATCAATCGTTTTTCGTCAGGGAGAAGCTCGTAAAATATCACACTCTTGCAGTCCCACTATATGGATGCAGCGCGGCATTAGAGGCAGCTTTCGATAATTCTCTACTATGCTGCCATGACCCCTTCTCCGCTCGACGTTCTCAAAAAAGGATCCTTTTTTTTATCGTTGGTGACAATTCGTAGATAGAAATGTTAGTTATGAAGTTGACCTCAAGTCAAGTCAAAAACCCAACTGGAGTAGATGATTTTTAATGCTTTGATGGTGCAACAGAAGCGGGCGCTTTCTTCGACCCCAAAATTCCTTCACGAAATATCTTGAATTATTTCTACAACTCACGTTTATTTAATGCATTCTTTCAAAAGTAAAGTATGTCGAAAATTTATTTTTTAATAAACACTGTGCACACACCGTAAAGAAATTTATAAGAAATATTGTCAAAATCTAATTAAAGTTGCCCGATCAGTTGATGCGGATTCTGTGATACTGAACGATTTGTAAAACCGCATTGAAAAACGAACGAACTTTTTTGGCTGATCGGAAAGATATTTCAGGCACTTTACTAGGGTGAGTCATAAATTCGTTTACAGTCCAGAAATTTTTTGCTTCGAAAAGCAAGGAATAGTACCATCGCGGGATCAGTCAACTTTCAGAAAGATGGATACAAACTTTATTTTGAAGATTAATTATTTTATGTACTATATAAAAATTTACTTTAAAAAAATATATTTAAAATGTCCACGAACTATTGACTCACCCTAGTATATGCCGTATCCGCTAGAATAACAAATATAACTTTTTCGCTATTGCAGATAAGATGAGGAAACCAAAATTTTATGAGTCACATCCTCTAAAAAAAAACAACTAAAAACGTTACTGAAAGACGTGAATGTCGAAAAATTTCATCACATTTATTGTTCTCTTCTTTTGCATTTTTTTTATTTCTTACATAATTTATCTTCGGGTACAGTCTTTGGTAAGATTTGATCATCTACGAAAGCAAATAGTTTAAGTAGTAAAAAAGTAAATAAATGTAAATGTTGTGGTGTATGAAATTTCAATGGTAAGAAAATCATCAAATTCTCTGCTTCGATAATAAAAGAAATATTCACATAGGTACTAAAAAACACATAAGATTATTTCATAAATGAGGAGTTCAATACAAAATAATTTTATATGTGTAAAGGGGATGAAAAGCTCAGCTCTGCCATCCAATAGATGGGAATTCTTTTTTTTTGTTTGCGTAGTAAGGCAGCTAATTATCCAAGGTAGGATCGTAGTTGAGAGTGTGCTCTCTTTCATCGTAAACACTTTTGGCGTAGTTTATCTGAATTATTTGAAAACAATCATATAAATGCCTTAAAAGATTAAATTACAATTACTCACATGTCTCGAAGCCTTCTCAGCCATTTCCTCGCTTTGACACCGAACCCTTGGTCTCTTTGTGTGATTCGGCAAACTGGATGATATCTCGATGTAATATTGTGGCTTTTTCAACTTGTGATTGTCGGATGTTTTATTTACAGTGACTGGATGGCACGAAAGTACTTCCCTTAAGTGATATGAGAGTATTGTGGTGGTTTCTTCATCGGTTCTGGAGAGTATTCGCACATACTCCGTAGAAACAAGAAGACGCAATTTCGAGTCTCTGTCGTCCAGCAAATTTGGTTCATACGACATTAGTTGTTCCGAGAAATTCCGTTTGTTTATAAGATACAAATGCTGTTGACCTTTTGCTTGTGTATATGAGTATGGTGGTAGTAGACCTCCCGGAGCACCAGACACACATCTAGGCAAACGTTTCCGGTCGGGAAGGGCACGATGTGCACTCTTACTCGTTTCACGGACAGCATTTGCTGTTTCTGATGCTAAATCCAGGACTCCAATTAAGGGCTTAGTTACGGTACCCACAATTCCTTTTCCCAGTCCGCTAATGAATCCGTGAAGCCCATCAGATTGCGCTCCTTCGTAGGTATGCTTTACAATACTGGTCACTCCTCCTAACAATCCAAAGCCAAACCCTTTCAAGCCGGCAGCTAAATGTTCGCCTGATGAATTTGTACCACTTGGAATTTCTAAAATTTTCTGTCTCGCCTCATTGTCTTGTTCATCGAGAACTACACGACCCAATCCATCAGAAATTGTTTCGGTTAGTTTTGCTGTGGAATTTGATATTCCGTGAGTGACATTTTTCACAAGACTTTTAACCGATCCTTCAAATATAAGTCCAGATACGCCTTCCGACAAATCATTTGCAAATCCAAGAGGATTACCCAAGAAATCAACGCTTCCAAGAATCGAAGCTGCATGCCATTTTAATTGATTTTTATAGTGAGATTTAATAGCATGAAGGTAGACTTCTAAAGTTTCAAAGTGATGCTTGTCCGCAAATTTATCGAATTCAATTAAAGCGTCCTCAAATTTAATTAAAGTCAGTCCCAGTTTCTTTTTTATTTCGCTTAATTGTGTCGAAAGTTTGGATGCTGTGATTACACTCAAACGAATCTAAGATACCACCTTGAAAATTATAAATGTAATACTAAACCGAAAACTTACCTGGCTAGGACTAATCTGTAAATCCTCAAAATAATATCGCTTTGCATTAGCAGCTAAAATTTTTGTAGCCACTTGTTGTGCTTCGAATTCAGACTCATCAGCTAGGCTAGCAGCATTATGTTGTGATGTACCAAGTCCCAAGAAATCAGCAGCACGTAAGACAAGACGTTCCTCTAAATATAGAACAAATGGACGCAAACTAAGAACGACTCTTTCAAATATCACGGCATTCGCATTGGGACTGGGCAGCATTTTCGCATTGAAAACTAACGACGAGGGCGTGTGTAAATCATATGTGGAACCCGTCTTCAATGTGTACATCAAGATTGGACACGGTGTCTCTAAAAGTTGATTGTCGATCTGCATATCACCCACATTTAAGTCAATTGAACGCACACAGGGAGTAGCGACGGCTTCTAATATGATTTTTTCAAGTGTAATGTAAGCAAGTTCATCGCATGGATTTTTCGAAATAACAGAGATTCCTAATCCTTTCGAAAGATTTACTTTGACCTATAAAAATTCTTAGTAAACATGAGAATAAATTGCTATCTATGTGCGCTTACAAAATATTCATCCACAATAGAACTCTTTTGCTCATTAGATGCGTTGTGTGCTCGAGGTGAACTTGAAATTACGTGAGAGGCATGCTTCCACAGAGGATCGGGCGTCAGCACAATATCATTGCCGGACTTCACATCTTTGATTTGAATGGTTCGAATTGGACCATCCATTTTTATTGTTACCGTCAACTGACCCGATCCAGGCCTGAGTTTTTGCCTTTCTATAAGTTGTTCTATGGGTACAGATTGATTTGAACGACAGCGAGAATCAGATTCAATTCTACCCAGGACAGCATCACAACCAGGTCTTAAACCAAAAACTCCATTACGTGCCTGAGAAGATCGAAAATTCATTTTGTAATTTTTAGAACATAAAAAGGATAGAAAATTACCTACCTGAACACACATATTCGCATGATAACACATCAATCTGCCGTTAACAAACTTCCATGTTTGTGTGAACTGGCGTTGTTTATTAGCCGGACGAACAACTAAAGGAGTATAGTCCATAGGATTTGGTGCTCTTTCTAAATCAAGTACAAGTCTTGGATTGAGATTAGAGGGCTTTTTTCCGGGCTCGGTTGGTGGTGAAGAGCCCTCGTGCTCTAATTGCTCGTAAGAGTTCATTAACCAAAGCTGTGACCGATCTCCTGCACATTTTCGCATAAGAACTACTTTTTTATCTCGAACACCAAGGACCAGATGTTGGGACTCTATATCAAATTCAGAGGAGAGATGAAGATTTTCCGATATTGATGGACTGAAAAAGAACACAATTTCGAAATATAAAGTTAGCGTGATAACCCCATATTAAGATAATTAACAATTTACAACTCACCTTTGAAATGTTCCTTTAAACGCAATATAAATAAAATTGCTGTAGGTCAGGGTGTTCGACATATTTAAATCTCTCAAAGAGTAAACGTAAGAGTCACCACCTGGAGCTTCGATTTGAAGGCATTGGCTTCCCATCGGGTCATCCAGAGCATATGAAATCGATGTGTGAGGTTTAACAACAGTCCTCCATTCTGGTTTGCAACCATATTGGAAAAATTTTATAGGAACTTCAGAATAATTATCTAATCGAATAGGTGGTGGCAATTTTCGAGCATCACCAAAGAGAAGAAAATATGTAGCACCCTGTAGAATCACTTCTAAACGTAGAAAATGCATATCACCGCATTCACTTCGAATATTAATATACAAGCTTTGGGCATCATTTATAGGGATTCCACTTGACCAACAGCAGTTTTCAACATCGCCCAATCTTACACAGAGAAGTGGTTCCTGATCAGATCGTGGCCAATGAAATGGAAAATGGCATCCAGGTACTGCTTCTATTATAGTTCTTCTCGCTTCTGGATTAGACTGAAATTAATAATTGGAAAAACATATTTCAAAATTTCTCTTTTTAATTAAAATTTTATAGTGGAGTTTCTGTATATTGAATACTACTCTCTCTGCAAGTGGCTCTACAATTTGTTCAACACTGGTGTGCCATGCATAGGCTGTCAGTGAACCCCTGCAAGACAAAAATTGTGCCTTTCACCAGAAAGACTAAGATGAGGTGCATAAATGAGCCCACATTCTTCGGGGAAATGGTACCATTATCCAGGGAGGCCAAATATCTCGGAGTAACTCTCGACGATAAGCTAAACTGGAATCAGCATGTTGACAAAACTGTCCAAAAGACCACGGCAGCTCTGTGGAACTGCAAAAGGCTGGCTGGAACAGCATGGGGACTTAAACCAGGCATCATGATCTGGCTCTACAAATCGGTAGTGAGACCCATGGTCACCTATGCCTCAGCGGCTTGGTGGGTAAAGTCTACACAAAAGACAGTCGATCTCAGGCTGAATAAGGTTCAGAGGCTGGCATGTCTAAGTGTAACTGGTGCCATGCGCACCACATCGACGGTGGCTATGGTGGCATTACTGTGTTTACCGCCCCTTAGTAAAACTATTGAGAATGAGCCATGTCAGATGGAAGCGGGGATTGGAGATCCAAGAATCACATCTCCCTATCTGGTGGGATTAAATCAGAACCAATATTGGATATTGTGGCAGACAGCATAAGAGGAGAAAATCCTTATCCAGAGAAGGATAAGGTAGGATTAGAGAACAGGAATAGATTTACCTTGCTTGGTAATCTAAATTATAGGACCTTAAATAATTTTAAGGGTACTTTGTGATGGAATGAAATTGATGAGTTTAACAATGAAGGAGAACGGATTGGGGGATGTGATGGAGGGACTACAGGGGGTGAAAAGAGAAATGAAGGTGTTGGAGGAGGAATTAGAATGAAAAATGGCAGAAAAGTACCCTCTGTAATAGCCAAGAACATAAGCATGGGAGACGTTGAACGGAATAGGCTCGGGGATAAGCATTACGAGTCAAAAGTCAGGTGCGAGTACGACATTCGTAAAAAATCAATAGGAAAGGAAGACTATGGATGGTGCTGTTAAGGGAGAAAGAGTACAGTACTACACATATTCGTCGGAAAGGGGAAACCGATTATCCTACTTATTAAAAGTTTACATGAATTGGTGGAGAAGGACGTCAGGATGAAATTCCCTAAAATTAAACCACTGAAAATTTGTAGGTTTTCAACTGAGGAATCTGTGAAGAAAGGCAAGGGGAGAGGACTCTGACTGACACCTTTGTCTGTTTTAGTTTTTCGTATGATTGGATTGAATTTGTTGTATTCTATAAGGCTGTTAACGATGTATAAAATGGTACATCGTAAATCATGGTAAGACTGTAAATTATGTCAAGAGAATTAGAATCATTCATTAAAATTATTAAAATCAATTAGAATTAGAAGTGTCCAGCAACTTCTTTCGATGTATGGTTAGGACTTTCATATATTGATTTCATTACTGACTGAAGTGACAAATGTATGACACAACATCACTCGCATATAGATCTAATATATATATTAATGCTATGTAAGTGTAAATGACTTTCTTTTTTTTACGGTGATGCCAAAGCTCAGGGGATACCCTATGATGCTATCGCTTGTGCTTAGCCTTGGCAGGAAGGAAAATGGGGATGTGGAATAATAGGAAATTAGGAGGTCGAGTATAAATATCCAAGCACATTCTACTGAAACAACTGCAGCCTATAGTCAGCAAGGAAAACAGAAGATGGTAGTCTATTCCACATTCGTATAGATCGGCTCAAGAAGGATTAACTTCACTATTCACTAGGTCTTATCACGATGAAAGGGTGAAGACGGCTCGATGCGCGGGTATTACGTGTTGGGATAAAATTACAAAGTTTCAAACCAGAGATTTCATTGGAACATTGTCCGTTTTAGCAGCGATAAGGGAGCGTTAAGCCCGCAACATTACGTCGATCATCGCCAATGAGCGATAGCGAAAATGCGGTCGGTCCAACTAAGATTGTTGGATGCCTGGACTCCTAAGATGTTCAAGTTAGGAGAATTTAAGATACTCACCCCATTGACGAAGAAAGGAGGAGGATTTAGAGATCTTTTAAGGGAAATCTGACAGCTTTGGGTTTTGGATGCATTAAACTTGAGGCGATTCGCTTAGTGAATCAGCCACTGATTCCAATGAGTACGCGAAATCAAAACGTGGTTTTGCTCATTCTCATTTCTGAGTTGCAAAATGACAGAAAAACGTGGTGAAGTGTTTACGTGTATGGTGCCTTTTCCTCATTATCTTTTTGGTGCTTGCCTCTGCTAAAACATGATTTTTAAAACTAAAACAAAACGGAACGTGTATGGCCTGCTTAAGACTTCAAAATACAACAGGTACAAATTATAGAAACGTGCATCTATATCGAGAATTCAACTTGAAAAATAATTTTTTTTTTGCTTACCGGTTTCATCACAAAATATTTTTGGGCAAATTGTAATTTGTGCGAGCTGCGATTATAAAGTTGAAACCTTGGTGAAAATGTTACAACGCTAGTACGTGAATATCGCCCACGGCCACGTCGGACTTCTACTCCAATTACAAATGTTTCGTTCGAATTTCCAGTTTTTAACTGCCGATACATAATATCTTTGTGCAGATTTATTCCTTGACACCACTGAAAATAAATTAGTTAAATGTATAAAGAAAACATTAATAAGTTAAAATACCGGAGGATTTGCACTATATCTGTTCCCTAAACGAACTTCTAATGCTGGTGATGCATCCGGATCTGAGAAAGAGAACATAAGTGGAGACACGACACGGGCTTTTTCATGCTCCAAAAATTGCCCTGCAGCAGCATGTGATACACCCTCTTGTCGAAATACTAACGGTAATCCAGTTTTATTAACTAGCCAAAATGGTGCGCTTATCGATATTTCCATTCCGTTCCCTTTTATCGATTGAATAGAGGCTCGTAATTGCAGATCTCTGTTTTGTTCGTCCATTAGACGCAATTTTGGTTCAACGCTGCCAACGTAACCAGCAGGTATTGAAAGCTGCCCAGGCACTTTGTATCCATCGAGAATTATGCTTAAATTTACCGGTTCTTCCAAACTTATTTCATATATATTTGCAGTTGAGGAAGGTAGAATTCGTGTATAACTTTGATTATGATTCGAAATTTGATAAAGGAGATCACAGCAAAGTAAATTGTTAATTCGCAGTGGTGGAATCAGTATAATTGTATGGCCTGGAGAAGTGCTCTCTTTTTGAGGATATCCGTCTCTACGAATTGTTGCTATTACATTGTAATCCTTTTCTCTATTTCCTTTACAAGTCCTTTGCTCTTGGCGAATATCAGAACCGTCGTTACATTCCCGCCAGTGAATGCTCTGATCACAGAATTGGAAATATCTTCCGCCGGTTCTGGTTAATGATTTTTTCGTTGAATTATATTTGTGCCAAAATTCGTTGTCGTTTACGTGATTATTGGTACCAATACTTGTAGCTGTAGTATTTCCATTATTTTCATCTATGGCACTAATCAAAGATGCCAATGGTCTGAAATATAACGAGGCATGGACATGACTAAGTGGAACGCTAAAAATCTCATTAGGCGAAACTATAGCAGTTTTTGCATTTGGCCAATTATTTATTCCTAAGTAGTTCACAGGGTGATCCATTTTCAATAAAACTACATCTTCTAAACGATTAATAACTCTGAGGGCAGATCGAACTGTAACAAGTTTTTGTGCAGATCCCTCTAAAGTGACCGCAAAAACTAATCTAGCTTTTGGCATTGCAGAAAAATTTGAGCTTTCCCGGATTGCGTGTCGAAAGAATATTCCTACTCGGTCTACAGACACCGGTCCAACCCTTGACCAACCGTCTACGTGAACTAACACTTGATGTAGATTCAGCTTGTGTGAGTCCATATGGCGCAGCTTGTTCTGCTGATTTTGTTGATTAAATGAAAATGGAACTGTTTGATTGGGTTCAACCTTCATCCAATTACTACTTATGTCGCCACTTGCAATTTCTGTTCGCGTAATACCGCCTGGCAGAGTAAGTAATATTTTAAACCACATATCTTCTCCTGTATTGTTGCGCAAAGCAAATGGTACGAAAGGTGTTCTTCTTCGGTAACCACTAGGACTTTGTACGACACCCGTGCCATTTGTAGTACCGCTTCCCTCGTAGTAGTCCTGTGTCCAATTCTTTCTTACCAATTGCCATAATTCGATTAAAGTACTCGTCACATTGAACTTCAATAATTTATCACTGCAGATATGGAGGTTTAAACGGCTGCATTGGTTCCCCGTCTGTCCAATACTATAATTCCAGTTGGAAATACATTCCCACGGCTCAATAACAGGCTCCCATCCACTAAGACTTCGATTGTAATAATCACTAGCGATTATTGCCCTTAGGTGGCCACTGCAAAATCCAGTCACACCAATTATGTATGGAGATGATGGGGAAAATAAATATTTACTTAATTCTTGTTTGAATTCTAATTGAGATAAGGACAATTCTAGCAGAGGAACATCTGCGTCCTTACAATCGTCTATAACACATATGGATATGCAGTGTGCATGAATCACGATAGAATGAATCTCAAAGGGGTTTGATTGATGCTCTTGTGTGGCAACTACTCTTACTGGAGCAGTATTTTGAGTTAACCATAATGCTGCCTCGTCTAGTTGATAGTTACACATTTCCAAAGCTCGTAAGCAATCCGATTTCTTGAATCCCAAAGCACATAACTTTTCAATCAAAGATGCCACATAATCGTTGTTCCTGTTCACCTTTTGATCTCTAGTTGTTTGTGCTGTTCGAGTTTGTTTTGGTAAAGATTGTAGCATTCGAGTAAACATTTTCACATCATGATATGATAATCTGATACAAAATTTCTTTTGGATTTGGACCTATGGAATTGAAAAAATTAAAATATTTACTGGTAATTTTACTTGCATAAATACCTCTACAGTTTGCTCCTTAACGTCTACGTTTATAGTGATTGGATCTATGATTGATAGAGCTGTATCGTCCTCATAACCAAGTATACAAGAAAATACTTCAAGGTGATTAAGATTGATGGAAATCGGCTTTATAATATCTGAAGGTTTGAAGGACACTACTGTTGTACTCTGAAAGTTAAATAAACGGAGTTATAACAATAAACGTCATTGTGTGAATCTGCTTTAAAACTATTTTGCGGAACTGGCTTAATTGAAAACAAATTGAACTGGTGCAAAATTATCTTCTCAGATTAATCCTAATTTAATTTTGTATGAACTATGGAAGCCGGTACAAAGAAAAATAGGTTAATGCTATATAGACGATTGCTAACAATTATATTTGTTAAAAATCCTCCTTGGACTTGAGTATTAAGACAAGAATAGAAAACTTTCTCTCTTCGTTGAATTAAATAGCCTCAGAAATATTATAAAGCCAGATTATCATCAGTTCGTCCTTCGACTTATCTGACCCACTCACTCGTGTTGCGTATTCAGCGTCAATAAATTTTCTATTGTTTGCATAACTTTACAATTAAATTATTGCAAATTTGATGAAGAGGAGTTTTCATTTTAAAACTTCATCAAAATATAAAATAATATTTAATCACATGAATGAACACAAATTAACACTTTAACGTTGGGCATTTATCCTGGCTAACTCAGTCAAATTGAGAAAGATCGAAATAGTTGCGAAAGAATTTCTACTATAAACCGATGGTATACGAAAAAACGTTTTCTTGCGTGACCCGTATGAAACCAACAGTTCACAAAAAACGTATTTTTAAGTCTCCCGATGTTAAAGTGAAGCAAGAAATAGTTGCATATTTTTTTACAAGGTTAGTGTAGCACTAAATATCGCCAAACGAGACTTACCATGAAAATGATTAATGTTATACAAATTTCCGTGGAACATACTCTGCAAAGTTAATTTTCTTTTATTTCCCCTTTATCACAATAAATTCGATTCCCAAGCAAAAATAAAGAAATTCTCATCTAAAGCAATTGTAAACACAGCTTTGTCAACAACCTATTCATGACTGCAATTTACCACAGTACATGCGATGCAATTCACCACGCTTGTAGCGCAATGTGCTCCTTTTCACGAGGAAGTTTTTGCCGCCGACGCTCGGAAAATGGAGAGAAGGGATAAGATAGGGACACATGCGGTAAGAAGCGGGGTTGTGCCCGCGACTCAAATTTTGCTTCTAGCTAGCAGCAGGAAGCAAGAAGCTCTAGCAAGAGGTTTTTCGTATTCCTCTTTGTGCTTATTTTATGAGTTCGAGTGGGATGAGAGCTATCTCTTTCTGGAAAACGAGAAAGTTGAGAGCAGAAATGACGTGCACGACTCAAAAACTTCCTCGTAGGATTTGTGCGGGAAGTTCTATTCATTTACACAAAAGGGAATAAGAAGAACGTCGAACGCAAAAACTTCCTCTTGAAAAGGGGCACAATGAGTAAAGAGAGGCATAACCGACAGAAATCGTTGGTGCTGTATACAAGGCACATAAAAGCAGCATTAGAGCTTACTTCGACCCTTTTTCTTTCACATCGCTCCCTAATTCCCTTATCAAAACTAACTTTCAGCTTATTGTGGGTAGCGACTATAAGTCTTCATACTAATAAAATTTTCCTCTGGTTGTGAGTTTCGACTGCAACATTTCCCATTCATTTGACTTTGCCAATTTGTTGTGAATATCGACTACAACAAATTTTCTCTTCTTTGCTATGGGTACCGACCACATTCTATCCTGCACATGTTCTGAGTACCGATTACTACCGTTACAACCTAACCTTTCATTTACAGTTTTTGGTACTGGCTAAACCAGTTTTTTTTAACCTGACAAATGTTGCAAGTAAGTTACAATTTTTCGCATACAATTTTTACTTTGCAACTCCCCAGTGCATTCACAAGTACAAGTTGGTTCATCTCTGTTTAAGAAAACGATAGGTAACTCTAAATTGGCTAAAACTACCAAAAATATATGGACAAATAAATAATAATAGCAATATAATGGGTACAATTTATATAATCATCTTACCTTCAAAATAACAGCATTTGTATCAATTTGATCTGTTTTTTCCACAAAAACCAATTCCGAATCTGTAATATTCAGAATAACTTCAATGGGCATTTTATCTGTGGATAAATTAGTTGTGCTAGAAACTTCTGATGTATGTGATCTTAATATCGACCCTGAAGGCAGATCAGCATTCTGGCTAAGATAATCCTGAATGTTTTCTATCCAATCAATAATCGCCATTAGTCTCATGTTATTTAAAAGTATGGTAAATTTAGATTGATCATTTCTCTTACGACTATGAACCTCAGCCTGTACCAAATTTGAATCTGATTGCATACGAATTGGCTGGAGGATATTAGTGAACACATTTTTCGGTGTTGCTTGATTTTGAAAACGAAAATCCATAACAAGAATTTCTTGAGAAACTAAATCTACATCCTGAGATCCATCACTGAAGGAGTCAATTTTTAAGCAAGATTTGATGAAATTGATACAAGCTAGCGATTGATTTGTTGATCGCATCACATTATTTATCGGCAGCCAATTCAAAACAAGTGACACATCCTCTAGATCCAGGTTTATGGACATATTTGTCCATATTAATTTGTCTGGTATTTTCTAAAAATAGTCTCATAAGCACATATATAAGTTAGGTTATTCTATACAAACCTCAGTTTCAATCACTGTTAAATTTGCTCGACTTTCAGCCAAACTGAAAGAGTTACTGGTGTAGATATCATCTATAGGCTCACCGAGATTGTAAGCTAAAAATCCTCTAATTAACTTATACTGCTCTATATCTAAAACTCCTTCCAGACGAGATAGAGTTCCTTGCACACTAACATCAGGACAGTTATGGCTTTTCCAAGAATCCATATTTCTTTCAATTTGTAACTTTAAATGGCATTTCTCCTTCAGTAAACTTTCTCCTTTCTTCACAATCCAGTAACTACCCATATCCAGACAAATGTCCTCATTCTCCACTTTTGACACATCATCACTTTTGGGTGATCTTTTACCCGTAAATAAATTCGTATTAACTAAATCTACTTGCATCACATCCAATATTTCATCCAAAAGGGATGTATCAGTCTTTTTGCTAATCACGTCCTGTTCACTGGCCAAATGAAAGCTATTTTTTAATGAAAATTCCCCTAAATCAGCCACAATAACTTGATTACTATCAAAACTGAGTGGAAGTAGTACAATGGGAGAACCAGCATTAATTTCAAGTCCGAGCTGTGTAGGACGTTGATGTAAACTGTATTTGGAATCAGTTGACTTAATCTTCCTCATTACTGGCTGTAATTTTAAACAAACAAAAATATAAATAAAAAGTAAAAAACTTTTTTAATGACATACCGTTTGCAACTGCAAGAATTCCTTAATAAAAGCATGCATTTCCATGATAAACCTTTTTGTGTGCACATATCGCACCGATGACGTGTAAATTTTTAATTTTGCGTCTTTATTCAATGTTCGTTGATTGTTCTTTTCAGAATCTCTGAAAGATATTACTTTCTACGTTAATTGGCATTTAATTTACTACTTTCAAAATACCTTTTATAAATAAATTTTAAAGCTTCTGCACCACTTGTAAGGAATCTCTCTCGATAAATTCCTCCGTAACTTGTTAAATCAAATAAAGAAACTGATCCAAGCCTCCCTTCTACGATTTTTGAAACATCATGTTTGGACACAACAAAGAATGCATTCGACATGTTTACTTTCGCAAGTTCTCCCTCATTCCGAACTAATACTAAATTTAGCGATCGTACTGTAATTTCCAGTTCAGTATTGCCTTTTATTTGTTCTGTAAAAGTAAGAGTAAATCTTTAAAAATATCTACTAATTTCTTGAATTTTAAGTTGAAATTCTTCTAGGAAGTTGTGTTATGCGAAGAGAATTTAACAGGTTGGATGCCACAATTAACCTAACGGCTTTCGTGAGAGAATTACGTGTTAAAACGCATTTGTTCTGAGAGAGATTTTCTGGGACTCAACGAGTTAATAAGCTTTCTTGAAAGTAAACTTTGATTTTGTTGGTAATGAGTCTTGCTCAATATCAGGAAAGCAAAATGAATCCATTTTTTTTCTTTTTTCTCCACCATCTTGATCTTTAGCTTATCATTCACCCAAAAGTTACATTAGACCTCTATAGACACCGATCTCATTGTATTATATATGTTAGATACTGACTGAAGAATATATTGGTGATGAAACTATTGCACCGGTAGCGATGACTTGTCTTCCTGTCTTTCAATGCAGCCCTTTAATTTCCTTAACACTACCTGTTCAAAAATTTAACTCAATTTGAATGTTTGTGTCCACCAAATGCCTCTGCCTTGTGTTAAATTGCATACAAAGCAAAAATAATTGACATGATCAATTTTCATGAGGATTTTCTGCTGATAACTCCTCTTCATGTATTTTGTAATAATTATTCAAAAATTTATAGAAAATTTGTGACTACTCGTTGTAGTGTCTGTGCCAGGCCAATTCACATTCGCCTAAACTTTGCTAATTTGCGGATAAAGTCCTGTTTTCCGACGAGAAGAAATTCATTTAGATGGTCTGGATAAATTTCAATCCTAGTGTTGTGACAAATGCTTTAAAGAAGAAATCAGGACGAGTCGTAACTTTGGCAGTGGAAGTGTTATGGTATGGGCTGGATTTTCGACCTATAAGAAAACTCGAATTGTATGGGTTGGAATGAAAATTAACTCCGTGAAATATATTAAACTCTTAGAAAAAGTTATGGTGGAAAAACCAGGGACTTATATGGACACGACTTATCGACAAGATAACCCAACAACCTACGCATCGGAGTTCAAATGGATTAATGAAGAAACTTCAGGGTTATCGTTTGGTATGTGAGAAGTTTTAACTCTGATCCAATGAAAAACCTTGCAAGAGTTTACGCAAATGGCCGGCAATATAAAGCCGTATCCCAACGGCAATATTTTTGTACATTATGCACGAAATTGCTTCTCCAGTCTAGTTCTCAACAGTACAACTGTCGCAATCACTCATAACCAAATAAATCATGTTCCTTGGAACTATATCTTTATCAATTGTCGATATGGGTAGACCACAACTTTCATATACACTGTACGTGTGATTCAAGATGTAAGCCGCTCGCATTATGCTTATCTGACATTTCTCTATGCAAAAATTGACAAAAATATGCTTATTTAACGTTTCTGAAACGTATACAGCTAATAGCTACGTTCTTTTGGGCAACAGAGTTGTGAAAGCTCAAAAGAACGGTTGGAATCCATGGAGTACATAGCTAATTCTTCTTCTTATATTTTCCTCTTTTTAAGCAAACCCGAGATAAGTAAAGACTGTTATTAACTTGAAATTTATCTTAATGTCAGTTTTGTCCACATTAGTATATATTTTAATTGCTATGATGAGCAAAATCAACTTTTAAACACAAAAACTTTCAATAAGCGCCATCTACTTTCCCATAGAAGACTTAAATAATCCAGTAAGCTTTTTAACTCGGTTAAATAATAGAGTTCATTTAACCCAGTTGTATGACAACTCTGTACTCTGTTGCCGAAAGAACGCAGCTATTGCCTTTTAATTTTGGAATACATTCAAGTACTTGAGGGAAAAAAATTATGGGCATGCACGCACCTTTAATAATAGTGCTCGCAGGTACTATTTCTGCGTCATTGACATTTTTGTAAAATATGTGACATTACTTAATAATATGATCAAAATAACAGCCTTATAGCGTGTTAATAATTTTCTTAATATTTATGTTGTTTTCGGTCTATGTAGTAAAATGGAGTCATTAAATAAAGTTATTCTTAAAATTCTAAACTAGCCAAATAAAATAAAAACACACTTTAATACAGACATGGGTACGTAAAAAATTAACTACGAAAAAGGAAAAAATTTGTATGTACAAACCTTTAACTTCTGGTGTATCCCTACCCTCTCGCTTGCTTCTGTCATCATCTTCATCAAATAAACCAAAGAAGTTAAGTAATAAAAACCATCTTTCAACACATATGATAAGATCCAAACAATTAAAATCAATTGAACTGGTTTGCCGCAAATTTTTATACTGTGTCGCTAGGCTAGGGCAATCAGGATCTACAAGAAGTGCTGAAAAAATAACCAAATTGTCTTCTGTAGATCTAGGCTGTGGAGACGGTGGTGGAGTATCAGGACATAATGAATTGTTTAAGTTTAAACGACTGCGATTATAACTAGCATTGATATTTGGATGTGGCGTAGTCTTTTCAAATCCAGCACCCGACTCTAAATTATCAGGCAAAGAGCCTGTGGGAATGTCACAACCTATCTGAAGTCTTACTAAATCCGGACATGAATTTGATGAGTACCCAGCTCCATGACGTTCAGACTTTTGATCTTTTGGAGAAGAGACCACCATTTGTCGATACTTAGAATCAGTAGGACAGAGTAAATCTTCCATCAGAATAGATCTTAATGAAACTTGAATATGAGTCTCATACATATTACTCTTCTCATAATGCACACCAAATTCTCTAAATGAAATTTCGATTAGTGGACTATCGTGTTCATTTTTCAATTGTATAATGAAAATTGGCAAAGTAAATGCGACTCTGACTTCAAGCTCCTTTTTCTCTTCAAGGCTACCAGAAACATATCTGTTCTCTGATAATTTCCTTTCGTCGTATTCATACGAGCTCAATGGCCCCGAATCAATTGTATCAACATTTAAAGATCCCGTTGTTTCAGTCGGTGGTCTCACAAGATCATTTGGTACTTTGAAAATGTTATCTGCAGTTTCTAAAAGTTGTTCGTACTGCTTCCGGCACAAAGAAATTTGAAGCGGTTGAGTTACACTGCCTTCCACCTGGAAGAAGAACGTACTGAAACAAGTTTATTTAATGGCGCTTAATAATAAATACATTTATCATATTTTCTTCGCCACACGTTGAGCTTGTAAATGTTTTAGACTCTTCTGAAAATTTTGTAATTTGCAGCCGTATAGCTGTGTCATGTAAAATAGCCACAGCATCCCGTTGACAAGAATAGAAGTCCTCTGCTCTTGGTAATGCAGACATTCGAAAACCTTTTCGACGACTAGTATCCAATGAGAAAAGATTCATATTTCTAACGTCTATAAAATAAACATCTGAAGCTGCATGACTGTCGTCGGAAGTTCTATCTAAGCGTTTGTTGCCTTCTCCTGAAAGTTCATCTTCATCGTCCATTTTAAACTCATTTCCCGCTTCAGGAGAAATAAGTTCTTCCTCGTCGATAGTAAAAATATCTCTTTCCTCAAGAAGTCGTCGCACTGGTTCCTTAACAGGGCTTTGCTGTTGTTGGTGATTACTAACTGATATTTTTCCTAAATGGGCTACTATAACTTGTGCACTACAGCTTGAACGCGGCACAACTAGAACTGGCGTATCTAATACAACATCAAGACTGAAAAAATAATAATCAAACCTTTTCGAGAAACACAAAAAATAATTTACTTTATTACAACTTTTTTAGACCGTCTTTTCTTTCTCACCCTATCTGGGCTCTTATACGGATATCTCAATTTAAACTTTTCCACTGGACTGGAGAAAGACGATTCCAAGGATTCATTTACTGGTTGTACTAATCCATACGCCATATCCGTCGCCTTGTCTCGTATTGACTTTGCGAAGTTCCTATGAGAAAAAAATTGAATTCACTAATAATTTACTTAAAGAACGTAATTATTAAACCTACTTTAAATAATGTTTAAATTCTGTTGCACACCAGCTAAGCTCTTGCATAAAACGAGCACAATGTGTATACCATACAGATGCCATACGAATTTTAATAGTGACAACAGCTTCAATATTTCGAGAGACTGCGAATGAAAGAGCTTGTCGTTGATTGCACTCCTTTTTATTAGGTCCATAGACCTCTTGTGTTAGCGTGCTTAACAAATCATGACCCAAGTCAGGAGGTTCTGTTAACGGGTCCTTCCCTACAGACAGTATTCGCTGATGATTGACACCTTCTGGTGTTAAATCTAAAATTTGTAAACCACCTAAAGACCCTTCAACTGAAATTTCTGGCCCCAAAGTTGCATGAATCTTAGCTTCACTCATTGTAAATGTTCCAACTTTTCTGCCTACTAAAAACGAATCTCTCATGAGAGCTCTTAAGACCAGAACATTTAATCGATGAAAATCGAATGTAATTTCAGTTCTAACAAGAGACTTTTGGTTTCCAGTTTTTGTAATTGGTTTATTCTCAAAGTCTGGAGTTTTTGTTGCAGACTCCGTTTTCATTTCTTTAGTACCAGGAAATACGCGATTTAAAAAGCCCACCAACTCTACTATTGTTTCTTGATTAGCTGAAAATAAAATTCTTTTCATTGCATTTAATTGTTCAATGGCTTTTTAAAACATTTACCAATAATATCCAGGTTGTTAAAATTTATATTGGCTATTTGCAATCTATCCGTTCCGTCTTCTGGTGTGATAAAATGAACTTCGACGGTAATCAGTGCATCTAAATCACCCAAAGTTGACCAAGTGGCAGAATTAACTGAATTTTATGTGTTTAACAAAGCAACAAAACGTAACAAAAGAAGGCAGAAAGAAACCAACATGAAGTAAACCGAGAAAATAAATTTGTAATACGTAAATAAATAAAATAAGCTAAAGCCAATACTAATCTAGGACTATAGAAAGTGGTTTTCACTGGATTTTGTGTGAGTATCAGATCCTGATTTAAAATTTTTGAACTTTTGATATAATAATCTGACACCCTTGTAGCTTATTCCCTTTATTCTTATAAGAGAATTCTTAAGTTTAATTATTGTAATTAATGCAGGAGCTAATAAAATTCCTCTGGAAGACAAATTTTATTCCTGTCTAACTGGACGAACACATAAAACGAGATAAAGTTGGCGAGATGAACTTTGTTAGTTCCAGGTGAACCATTGAAGACTAGTAGATATTAGGGGAATCCCGTTAATTAGGAATCCTTGATGTACATAAAACCTGGCCCATTGCTTTAGAGCTTATTAGTGATTAGTGCAGAAGAAGTGATAGAGTATACTCCACAAAACGATTCAGTAAAGTATTGAACAGCGTGCAATAGTAATTGTTTTGAAATCCGAAGAATACACCATGCAACAAATTTCCTTGCGGTATAACAGGAATAGTGAAAACTTTGAACAAATATACAGATATTGATAGCCTAGGTCACAGGCTTGGCTCTGGAAGATTAATCCATTAATCCATGTAAGTTGTACGACATAAGAGTATTGTTGCCGCAAAAAATTTTTCTTTCTGCAGCATAGATACGAACTTGCTTGCTTGTGCTTGACTGACCAATGCAGTGTGGGTTCAGCCTAAGGGTGATAACTGTTGTTAAGAGCAAATTTCATAGTTTAGGTGCCAGTAGGTCCATTATCAAATGAGAAAACGCTCAAAAGAAAAACGCCAAAAAGGACTCAAATTTGCTAATAATAAAAAAAAATGGAAATCTTATTTCCAGGTGAAAGATTACCTGCCTCAAGAATTCCCGAAACCCTTAATGGCGCCCACCCGCTTAATAATAACAGGAAGAGAGTACCAAAACTGATGGAATTTACCTCCAATACAATTACAAGCTTTTGGTAGTAATCTACAAACTGACTGTGTTTATACAGATTTCAATAAAGCTTTTGATAAATTCTCGCATTCCGTCATTATGCTGAAGTTGCATAAGTTGGGATTCCCGGCCTTACTCTTGGACTAGACTCGTATCTGTCCAGAAGATTTAAACATCTTTTATTCTTGGTGTGGGCACAATGGCTTGGAGCTTAACATAAATACATGAAAACAGAAATCAACATGAAATAAATTTCTAAATTTTCTGAATAGCAATTTTTCCATCCGTTTTTTAAATAATGACAATTATAAATGGAAATAAAGTCACGACGAGCGAGATCCTATTTGATCCTGAAAAAGGTCTTTCTTATTCTGAAGGCGAAAAATGGCTGCACTTTCGAACTCCTGATTTGTAAAACTTGCATTTACATAATAGTACCTTTTTCGTACTTTTTGGTCCTGAAAAGGATCTTCACCATCCGGGGGGTGAAAAATGGCTCTACTGTCGAGCTCCTGACTTGGAAAACTTGCTCTAATTAATGGAACTGTACAACGTTCAAATTTTAATAAAATTTTGAAATTATTGAAATGCTTTGACTTTATATCCTTCCTCCAGGGAATTAAAATCAATTGACATTAATTCCAAAATTTGCTTGACGTTACTTCCCATTACAAATAGGAAGTAAAGCCAATTGACTTCATTTTCATTTTTTTGGAAATAACATCAATTGACTTTATTATACCTCACCTTTATATCCTTTATCAAACTGAATTTACCTTTATCCAATGTCAACCACTCCCAAACAAAAAAATAATAATAAAACATACCTCTTTGAAGAGAACTGATTGCTTTCGTAATTGTCGATGGGCTTGTGGGCCGCTTATCCTGCAACGGATCTGGTGATCCTGATGACATTGGTGAACATGGCTCGCTTTGTTTAAGGCTTCCCGAAACACTATCCATTCTAAAAAATATATATATATTTAATATACCTATTCACAACTAATATCTTTATATGTATACCCAACATGTCTATGACTTGCAACTAACAATTCAAAATCTTGCCCAAAGGACTGTATTGCATCTACCAACAGAAGACCATGCACAGAAAGGGTAACATTCGTTTCAAGTAAACGCTTACTAAGCCCCGCTTTTACACCAGTTACTTGCAACTCAACTACACTTCTTCCTCGAGACTGAACTTCTAAAGACATTTGATCGATTGCAAATTGTAATACAATTAGATTTGAAGTGTCTTTGTCTTTAGCAGTAACTTGTTCCTTTTCTACAATTATTTCTCCAGATTCTTTTTCGTTCCTTTCATCATCCTCACTTACCGCAAAAATCGTATTTGCATTTTCAATAATATTTTGCTGCGTATCAGTTGTAATAAGATCTAAAATTTCGCAAACTGCTCCAATTTTGTGCTCATTAATGTGTGCTACAAGCTTTGGCAACGTCCCGTATAGGGTGAGTGATGGGTATTCGGGATCTGCAGTAGGAACCACTCGCCTCTCTAATTGCAACGAAATACTGAATCTATCTAGTACGTGTAGAGGAGAAGAACCTTTTGTGCTTGCAAAACCCCATCGTTCTTTACCTTTGCAAACTAACACTTGCAAATCCGTCAAATCTATTGTATACTTGTCATAAATTTTATCGTAGAAAGCATTTTCAAGCCCCGTTTCTTCATTTATTACAACATTTTGTATATTTTCTGCGGCGGAGCACAAAGTTGGAGAGTCAGATTTACTTTTTTCTGAACCGGGTGGCGTCGAACATGGTGTCATGAAGGCATCTTCGTCTTCGCTATCGCGTTGTGACAATTCTAAAGCAGTATTTTCTGATTGGGCTGTAGACAATCTCTTATGCTGCCTAATTCTGTCTTGTGCGGAGTTTTTAAGTAGTTGAAACCTACCGAAATCAACAAGAACTAATGACGTATTTTTGTTGCTAAAGTTTTCAACCAGAATGATTTGTGGGGCTGATACATCAATTTCAAGCGTCCAAGATTTTCTGTGGCCCTTTAAATATGGAAATTATAAATGCATAAATCTACCTAAAATGAAAACTTACCAAATCTCCTTCAAGCATACTTTTCCAGTTTTTAATGAGCTTCATTTTCGTGCTATATTTCATTGCTTCAATTCTCTGCTTAGAACTAAGATCCTGAAGGGGTTTGGAAAAAAAATCTATCAACCACTTCAGAGCTCCCATGTTGTAAACTACATCCAGAGACTTTGATTTCACTACTAAGCGGTAATCAGTATTGTACTGCAACGGTTTGTGCTCATATTGCAACTGAAACCAGGGTTCTGAAACTTCAATTGCGGACGAAGGAATGTCTCTCTTAATTCTCTGATTTTGAAAGCGGGAATAACTAAAACTTTCCTCCTTTGTTTGTGGTTTAATTAGATCAGGGAACTCGGTGTTAGGAGTGATAAGATCTTTAACACAAACAGACCCTAAGGATAAACCGATCAAATGAGACCCAGACCTAGGTCTTGTCTCAATATTCAATTTAAGATTATCGAAATGCAGTTCCATCATAGTTATCAAATTTGAAGTACTCCACTTTTCACTACAAATATTTAACTGGCCGCTGTCTAAAGCAAAATCAAATTTCCCAAAAACGGCGTCACGTTTAAGAAGAGACGTATTATCCACGGATCCTTCTAGTGCATTTAAAATTTCATCTTCCAACGTTGCTTGATCGTCTACATCTGGCAGCTCCGAGTAAATTGAAGATGTTTCTGAATAATTTCCGTTGGGACTTATCGGCGGTGAAGCATTAGTTGTGCTGTTACCATACCATCCCCACCATTGTGGAAACCAGTGGAACAGCATACTTTTTCCTTGATTTGAATCTTGTGCTTTTAATTTTAAATTACTGGGAACATGCAAAAAGCAAATTTCTCGTAAAACTCGAAGTTCATCAAAATCTCTGGCTCTTTCCACCTCAGATTTGAAAATTTTATCATCTTGAGAGAGGTTTTCATTGGGATTAAGTACAAGTTTAGTATAAATTTTAATGTAACGAAGATTTTCTCTGGCCTTCAAAAATTTGTCTTCCAAGGTTTGATGTCTAAAACCATTACATTTGGCTGCATAATGCCACCATTCTTGAGCATTATTTTTAACTGCGACATTTGGACGTAATATTCGATACCTTTGAAATCTGCTAATGTTGTCTAACCCTCTAATGCATTCTACGATTTGTGTGTACTGAAACTAAAATGAATAAAAAATTATTGTTGGAACGTTTATTGAACAATATGTAGTATAATAATATAATTGTAGTAATAATAATGATGATTGTCTTAATTGACCCACTAGGGGTCGTAACGGAAGTTGAGGAAACTCATTTGATTCTTGACAAATGTTGAAACTGAGCATGCTGAAAAAATATCAATTTCGAACCACTTAATTATTGGATGGATGGAAATGGCTAGTGATTGGTCTGTTGTCAGCAGGAAAGTTATCACCATTGGAAGACTTCAGTGAAATGCTAACACGGGAAATCTCTTGAATATGAGTTATCGAATAAATCAAGCACAGTTTGTAAATCACCATCAACAAACCCCATAAGAGTCTCTACTGTTTTTCATAATCTCATACTCATACGGAAATAACTTTGTTCATTAATATAAAATATAAATAAATATAGGGCGATATCTAGAAGCTATTTTAAATAGAGGGAAAAACTAGTTGCAGTGCGTTTCACGAAAATAGGGACTTCAAGGTCACCGAAGGGAAATTTATATGTATGAAGGAATGTATATTTGAAAGCATGTATTGGAGGGTGCTGCCAGACCGAAAAAATGAACAAATGTAAAATTAAAATTTCCCTTGAAGTTAAATAAAGCGCGTGGTAATTAAAATAAGTTGTAATTTTGTACAGAATATGCTATCTTGATTAATAGCATCAATTTAGATATTAGAATATAGTTTTTTTAGTTACAAAAGGCAGGAGTGAAATTTTAAAAAGAGAATCAGATAAATCTTTATAACATTAGTTTCAGCTTTCATAACTCTGTTGCCCAAAAGAACACACCAGCTGCGTTCTTTTGGCAACAGACTACAGAGTTGTCATACATTAACTTTAGCTGTGTTCTTTTGGGCAACAGAGTTATAAAAGCTCAAAAGAACGGTTGAAATCCATGGAGTACATAGCTAATTCTTCTTCTAATCTTTTCCTCTTTTTAAGCAAACCCGAGATAAGCAAAGACCGTTATTAACTTGAAATTTATCTTAATGTTAGTTTTGCCCACATTAGTGTATATTTTAATTGCTTTGATGAGCAAAATCAACTTTTAAACACAAAAACTTTCAAAAAGCGCCATCTATTTTCCCATAGAAGACTTAAATAATCCAGTAAGCTTTTTAACTCGATTAAATAATCGAGTTCATTTAACCCAGTTAATCTATGACAAATCTGTACTCTGCTGCCAAAAGAATGCAGCAGCTGTGGATTGCATATTTGACTAAAAATTTTAGGAATTAAACTTTAGGGATTTCAATGTATTTTGCGCTAATATATCTTTATCTCTACTTTTATCCCAGCGATGCCTCGCTAGAGAGCTGTAGACTGTAAAATGTTTACTGCTTGCAGTACAGAGTGAGGAAGATGGAAGGTGTCAGGAGAGGCATCGCTGAGCAAAAATTCGTGAAAAAGCGTCCACTGTCTGCCTTAGAAGCTGAACAGTCTTTCTGTTATTACTTGGTCGATGACTAGAGGTTACTTCGAACTTATGTACGTTACTACGGCAACGAAACAGTATCTAAGTGATGGATGGATTTAAATTGGTTTAGTTTCACCTTTGAGATGGCTTCTTCGTTTTGCAGAATAAAAAGATTTTCTAGGAAATTAATTAAAATCGCTTTTGTAATAAGTTTGGTCGTCCATCAATATGCAGTTGAATTTGCTTGAATACTTCGCATACAACATTCTTGCCCTCACTTTCTTGCCTATCAGTTCTTTTAGACAACGTAGATCTTGGCAATTTCAACTTTTTTCCTATTTGATTACATAACAATTGTGCTATGTTGCTGGTGGGCGTACAAAATCAGTTTCCTTGCTCCCACTTGCTTCGACGACATTTTTAAATTTTACGACAAAATTTTTTACGTTACTTATTCTTTACAAACTGGGCACTTAAAGGAAATATTTTCAAAATCTTACATTGAAATATACAGGTACTACATAAAACGAATATCAAACATTCCGGACTTTTGTCGTGTACGTACTTCAACATGCCCACGCTACTATTATATTCTAAGTTTACTCCTACGCGTCTGCTGCCGACTCTTTTAGAACGACTTTTTCTCAGAACGTTTAAAAAATATCAAAGTTATAGTCAAAGAATAAATAACAAAGAAGGGACACAAAACGAGTTGATGTTGTGTTGGTGCACCTTAAGGAGCTTAAAAGTGTGTCTTGACTAGAGAGTCGATGACTCTCATAATAGGGTGCAAATCCACTACAGTCAGATATCTTATTACGAAGGAGGTCGTGGCATAGTGTATCCTTGTTATTATTATTATAATTACTATTACAGTAACTCATCTTTGTGATATTATTTAATCGCCGGTTTGTTTTTATTAATTCAAGTTAAAAAATAAAATTACAAAAAAAAACTACTTACGTCACTTAAATTTAGGTGAATTTCGTTAACATTAACATCGCAAGACAGTCTCGGTCGGCTACGTGTTCGAAGTGGTGTTTCACTGCGATCACGTTTAAAATGGGCTTGTGCGCTTATTGGTTTAATTATATAATGATGTTCTTTTGCAGAATATTTCTCTTGCATAGCAGTCTAGTAAAAAATATTTATGAATAAAACAACTTCAATAAATAAGTAATAAAAATTACCGCTAAATCAACTGATGAAACACTACCAAACATTTTATCATTGCTTAATCGATCCCAATAAAAAGCAAATGATCGCAATTCCACCAGTTTAAATGATGATACATTTTGATTCCATGCTGCTGTAAATCCAGGATTCCAATTTGAATCACAACTTTGGGCTGAGAGTGATTCAATGGTGATGCCACATGCAAATCGGCAATTTGGTATAGTCAAAGAATCTTCATATCTTATGTGTACATCATTGATTTTAAGCTGAAGATTTTCTATGATATTTGTAGCTAAACCAGCCCCATAACTAAGCCAACCGGAGTATGATGACGCATAATAACCACTTTCTAAAGCAGCCTCCTTTTGTGCACGCCATTTAGCCTCGATATCATCTAATTGAGATAGTTTGTACTCTAGATCTGATTGTTTTTCCTTCTCTTCGTCCCATTCATCTAGATTTTTTGGTCCAATTATTACATAAACCCTTTCTATAATAATACACCATGGCGCAGAACGAAATTGACGGACAGGAACCTGCAATTTTATTTTTCCAATACTTCCACTTAAGGCTTGTAATGGTAGACCTAATCCACGTAATGCATCTTTGCGAAGTGGAACATTTTCTAGTTCAACCTCACCTAAAAATAGAAAAAAAAGAATACACAAATTATTAGACAGTAATTGTATATAAATGTGGGATCGCGGGTATAATTATGTCATCCATGGTGAGTTGCACAAACCGAAGGGGACCTTGTTAAACTCAAAGTGCCCGTCAGGCATCAGAAAGGCTCTATATTTTTTGCTTTCTTCGACAATATCCACGTGGGAAAATCCATTGCGAAAATCTCACTTCTCAGCATATAGCCAAGAACAATTTACCCATCTCCGCATTAAGCGTTCACACACTTCGAAGAAATGTGTTAAGATTGGGCTCCCCGACAAGCATGCAACATGTAAGAGTTAGTAAGGTCAGTCGTTTCGATAAGGGAAAACGAAAATAATCAGTGATGTTAACATATTTTCAGTACACTCTTAGACACATTTAAATCAAACTGCTCCACTACGCAATTGACCGCCGCACACATGTGATTAATAGGCTCATGCTTACCATAGTTTGTTCTGGAGAAGTTTATATGCAAAAGAGTGATACCCCTCAAGTTGCGACCATTCGTCCTGAACGACACCCTGCCACGGAGCATCGAAGAATCAACCTTGGAGTTCAAGAGCTGGTGGATAAAGACTATGTCTGCAATTCTACGTCGCTTCTCCAAGGAAGTTATGCCAAGAAGAAAGCCGTTCACGATACAGTGGAAGAATCAGAGGG
>QYTT01089599.1:21792-33560 GCA_006980735.1 Dasypogon diadema | reverse complement strand
ATTTACTTTCATATCTCCAAGACAATTTTGACTGATAAATTCTATCCAAATCACCATTCAAATCAGGGCTATCCGACTTTTAGTAGATTGAGGGCCGCACTAAAAAAATATAATCTGCTGAGAGCTGTTGGACAGCTTTATAAACCTTAACCTACCGGCAGGGGCTACTTAAAAACCTAATATTTAATCACACGATAGTAGAGCAAAACCTAAATTGTGTACACGTGATTTAAACGCTTTTAGGAATTTAGGAATCTAAGTATTACAACAATATTACTATCTAGTGAATCCCGCATACCAATAGTCACTTTTAGTAGCGCACTTTCAATGAGATAAAAATCCAGATTTCACATCAGGAATGAGCCCTTCTTGCTTCTTAAATTTTAATTTGTCACATTATATTTTCTAGAATTTTTGAAAAGTAGCATAGCAAGTGATGTTGGAATAACTAAAGCATTATTAGCATTTGATTCAATTGACGTGGTAGCCACGAGTACTTTTAGCCTATTCACGCTATTGAAATGAACTCCTTATTCTTTGAAACTAGATTGATCAGCAGAAGGATGCAAAATGAAAGATTTATTTATCACATCTAACCAGAAACCCCTTTGCGGTCCACATTTTTTTTTTAACCAGATCAATTTGAAAAGAAATTATTCTATTAATTTATTATTATTTATTAAATGACATCTATGTGGAGTCAGACTCAGCATAAGGCCGCTTAGGATTATTCTTCCGATAAGTAAATATCTTCAAACTTTATCAACCTTTCTAACGCGTTTTTCTCAAAATTACGTATTTCAAGTCGGTGTGCAGGATAACTCGAAATATATAACAGCCGTTTATCGGATAGTATTCTTTTAATTCTATATAAATTTAATTTATTTAGAAATTTAACTTTTATCCATTAAAACTTATACTGGTGTATTATCTTAAAAAAATGTGCCAATAAATTAAAAAATAAGACAAGTGCGTGTCGGACCACGCGCAGTGTAGGGTTCCGTAGTTGCCCGTCACAATATGCGGATTTAGAAGAAGGCTTTTTGTTTGATACTATGAACATATATTAATGGAGTTTACGGTTAAACGGCTAATAACATCTATACAGGGGCCAGTATATTGAATTTTAAGTTTTTCAAACGATACTCAACTCAAATCAACTAATCGAGTCGAAAATTTTTAAACTTTCAAAGCTTAAATCGCAAACTTATAGGTACCATTTCGAGATACATCCGAACAGCATCTGGGCGCTCGCTACCGCTCGATTTGTTACTTCGATTCCCCCCGCGTGCAGGTCCCGTACCACCAAGTACCACTCAATTCAATGCATTATTCGAATGTATATGTAAACATTGTTATTAATTTAAGAATTATTATTATTAAGGTGTAATCGGATCTTCCCTAAATATTCAAATTTATAAATGTGTAAAATACTTAAAATGTCTGTAAATTCTGAAATTTTAGTTATCTTAGAGATACTAATTCAATGCCTATTGTTCTTTTGTGTGCGCTGTTGTATTCGTGAATTGTAATAGTATAGCATGCTATCGAGAAGCGATATTTCAGATGTAGTCAGTCAGTCGTTAGTACGCCTCTGTAAACGCCAGTTATAAATAAAGTAGTTTGTAAAGTCACGGTATTGCTTTTATATTCCAAGTTTCCTCTCACAAAGGATGTTATGATTTTATTTTTCCATAATTTTACATGATTCATAAACTTATATTTACTAGGTACTTGTTTTTCACAACTAACAACTTCATCTAAGTAATTTTCAATGGAATTTGTACGAAATTTTCCTTTTTACTAGTCGGTCGACTATAACTCGTTAACTTGTAAAGCCTACTTAGCTGTGATAGTTTTCCTTTTAACTTCGTTATATATACTACTGCTGTGAATTTTTTCATATTTCCAGGAATAACCGTTTAGCTCTCAGGGGGGGACAATTGATTCTAACAAAAATTTGTACTTTAAAGCTTAATATTTCGCAAACAGATCCCTGAATCGAAAAATGGTTTTCACACACCCGCAATATTTTCCAACGACCTATCCAACGATACCCCACACCATGGGATAGCCGAAAAAAATTCATCCCCACTTTCCGTGCAGGGGAGGTACCAAAAAAAATTTTTAAATTTTATTTTACCACTTTGTCGGCGTGATTAATATTTGTACCCATGCCAAATTACAGCTTATTAAGAGTCTCTGAGCTAAGCCGCGGATAGCCGGACGGACAGTCCGAAACTATAAGGGTTCGTTGTTTACTAAAGAACCCTTAAAATACTAAAATAAGAACAGCTTAAAGTTCAAAGCTGTTTTCCTCAAATTCATGTTTTAAAACTTGAGGTGTTCTGCCTTTCATACGGAACGTCCTTCTAATATTAATGTCGAGGATTTTATACAACAAAAATGATAAACACCCACTCTATTGGATGGATTTTGGAGTTGCAACATCCAGTATCATATTATAATCAATATTTGCTTCAGTCTGATGAATTACTTTATCATTATGGAAATTCTCTTTCGGCGCATTATATGACATACTTTTTATAATAATACTTCGAAGTGAAGGAGTCAGATTATCCACTAACGGAAGAAAGCTGGACGATGGTTCTTGATAATCAGGTAATTAGTTCAATTCAACATGTCTGACTTGCCTCGTCTACAAGTTTTTTTCACTAAACTTGTTTATGCTTTAATATTATTCACATTATTAACACGTCGAATATTTGGTCAATACAGTAACCAAATTTACTATCCTTAATTAATTAAGAATTTATAATAAGATAATAAAGATAATAAAAAAAGCTGTACTTTGACGTAAAAGATACTGCTTCATTACTTGTTTACGAAATGTATAAACAATTAAACAGGTTTTGGTGCGTAAACTGATAAATGAATAAGATTGCTTTAAATGGTAGAAGCATTGACAAACAAAAGAAAATTAAGCATAAGTGTCAATCATGGACATAGAAATGAAATGGACCTACTCCTACTGTACTGTATAAAATACATGTCGGTGAGTGAAGCATTTTTTCTTACAGGTGAAGAGCAAGCAGGGAAGAGAGTGAACGCTTTAGATTGGCATTTTCCCATGGCAATTATTGTTGCTTTGCTTTTAACGCCTTAGAGGCCCATAAGCACTATACCAAATTCCTTCGCCAATACATAAGAAAAAAAAGCTTCACTTTTCCAGTTTCTCGCCAAATCCATTTCGAGGCATCTGATGTAAATATGGCAGTACCTACCGGTAGGGCAACTAGGCAAAACTATTACGCGTAGTGGCTTGGATACTCCAATATACATATTAACAATTTAGGAGCAAAACTAAACAATAAAAAACTGGAACAAGACGTTTTGACTTCCACAGAATTGTATGATGCTCGTAATAAAATTTTACGGATGGTTCAAAAGGTTTCTTATCAAGACGAAATTCTTCTTCTTCTTAGGAATAAAATGATACTGAGATCGAGTAATTTATACAGCTACTCTCCTAACCTGGACGACAATGGACTTATAAGAATGAGAGGCAGAATAGACAAAGCGTTCGTTGACAAAGACGTCAAAAGACCTGTTATTCTTCCGAAGGATCATCGTGCATCTTACCTGCTAATAAAACACTACCACGACAAGTATCATCACTGTTGTCATGAGTGGGCTATAAATGAGATCAAACAATTATATTACATTCCGAGACTAAGACCTACATTAAAATAGATAAAAAAGATCTGTCGAAGATGTATCATCAATAATGCCAGGTCTAAGCCTCTATCGATGGCAGCTTTAGACGAGGAGAGATTTGCTGCATATACACGTCCTTTGACTTATGTAGGCGTGGATTACTTCGGCCCCATAAACCTATCGGTAGAAAGAGTTGAGAAACCATAGGGTGCGTAATTTATCTGTTTGATGATACGAGCAGTGCATGTGGAAATAGCCCAGTCTGTCAGCTGATTCATGTATTATGTCAATACGAAATTTTATAGCTAGACGAGGAACACCAAGACTGTTTTTTTCAGATAATGGAACCAATTTTAAAAGAACAGAAGGCGAGCTTCAAGAGGTATATAAAAAGATAACAAGACAACAATAAAGAAAGAGTAAACGGTCCGGAAAAAGAGTGGCAATTTTTTACACCTCAGGCCCCTCACAACGAAGGGTGCTGGGAAAAATTAGTTGGCTCGATCATGAAGATATTATAACATATGTGTCAAAATCGGGTCTTCAATGACGTTGTTTTTTGGCTGAAGTGGAAAATATTGTCAACTCTCGTCCGTTGACTTATGTTTGTTTTTAGGCAATCCACCAGAATGTGCCTGTGAGTCAGCCATGTGTGGCCCGTACGGAGACAAAAGAGGATTACACCTTCACCTCGCCTTCCCCCTATATAGTGGTGGCTAGATAGTCTTCAACTGCGAGTCGGGGAAAGTCCTCTCTTCCTCTCATTTTTGTTCCCTGAGTCATCTTTGCTCATTTAGAACAGTTTGGGCTAGGAGGGTTATCACTTGCGGCAGCTGTTGTTAGTCAAGAGGGTTTATTGATGGTTTGGCATCAGGATGTAAAAGGATTCTTATGACCTCTGGATTTGCCTAGTTTATCTTATTTATTTTAGCTGCATAGGTAGTTTGGTTGTCTGTTTTCGAGCCATCTATGTATATCCTGGTGTCTGGTGGATTCCCCCCGAAAAAAAGCTCTTCATAAGAGCGGTTTGAGATATGCCGAGACCCTTGACTTTTTTCGCTTGCGACATGAATCCTTAGGTTTTTGATGATGTGGCAATAATCGATCGGCGATGTTCTTTGCGGCGAGCTTCATTTTAACCTTGGTTAACAGATCCTTAATGGGTGGAAAGAGCATCTCGATAATTAGTGTGGTGCTTAGTTGCTCCTGTTGACCTTCTAGACATGACTTTTAGCAACATCTCTATGTGAGCTTAGAGTCAAAAATGAGACTGACCTGCTATTATGGCTCTGGTCCTTAGATATGTAAGAAGGGAGGTGGAAATAGGGTATCCTTGAGGAATTATATTGAAGAACTGAAGCATTTGGGGTAATAGGTCCTTTTCTCTAACTCGGATGGGTCTGCTTGATAAAAAGCTGTCAATATGGCCATAATTTTGTTTTTATCAATTCCCCATATTGCTAGTTGGTTAGCTATTGTTTCTCTACTGACCGTATCAAGGGCCTTTTCAAGATCCAATGAGAAGATGGGCTGTCCTTTTAAAATCATGGTTTACATATCCAATGTATGCGATTCAAAATTAAAACCAACCGAAAAAAATTACGAAACGAGTAAAATAGTAATTGAAAGTGTTCTCAAGTAAAAATAACTGTACGTTGGTCACATTTAGCTGAAACAAAAGTAACCATAGCAAAACCCTTGAATCTACTAAGAGCAAGAACATTGAACTATTTTTTGTGAACGCTTCAGGGTAGCAGTACATGGGTTGACGAAGTATGCAAGCCCAATTTCGCCTCAATGTTCTTGTTCTTCTTCTTGTGCATGGCTTGTAGTTTCGAAGGTTTTGACCATAGAAATGGTATAATACAATACAGACTTTTGCTCCAGATTTAGCCGATCATTCAAGTCGAAGCACACGCAACGGACTGTTTCCAGTTTTGCGCGATAAAAAAAAAATCGATCAGACTTTTTGTTGGTAGGAAAGAGGCACGAAGCTCCCACACACTTGTTTTTTGCTCCAGACTTCAACAATTCGGATAAAATTTCAAGACTTGTTAGAAATCTTTCGTTCCAGACTTAACGGACAGATATTGCCCACACACTTCAGATTTGCCTGATAAGTAAGTAAGACCTGACATCGACTACATATTTGCAGTGCGAAATTTAACCCTTGCCGCATCCACAGTAGAAGACCATTCAATACTGTATTTTTCTTGACAGTGTTTATTATTTAACCTTGCGATAAAATGCTACTCCTTTGCACACCCGCGTTGTCAGCAACCAGTACAAGGTACGGGCTCTAAAAATTTGTTAAAGAACTCAATAAATTCGTTCTTATTTTTGCTGGGTACACGCTTTTATGCACCGAAAAACTACACTCATTTTACTAAAAACAAACTTGGCTTAATTTTGCCAACGCTCCCAGAAAAAGGCTAATGACCCCATTCAGAAGATTTTGGACAGCAAATGACTTGAGATTATCTGTAGGAATTTCTTCACTCGAAATAGGCAGGAAGGAAAAAATTGCGGACAGCAGAATCAAATAATATTAATTAAAAACATCTTTTCCCACTGGGCAAATTTGCATCATTCTCGCGCGCAATCCGCCAAAGCAGTGCGCAACTAATTCTAAATCTGATTTCAACGATTCGCCGAGGCAGTTTTTAATATTTATAAACAAAATGCGCAGATTTATGCAGACGTTTCACCAAATTCACAAAGAGTTCTCCTAATTTCACAAGTATTTACCGCTGTTATATAACACAAAAATGCACCAAAACTTACAACGTAAATAATGTGAAAATTAGATTTGCGATAGCATCAATAACAAAAACATAATCGCTTTTCCAGCACGCTAAAAACACAGTAAACGAAAAGTTCAACATACCAGAAAGTAAGGCGACCGTAAGTTGTGCTGGATTGAAATTCTCCAGATATTTTCCCAGATAGGTGTTGAGGACCCAAGTTATTAATTCGCGTAACATTTCCACTTAACACCAACATTGGACTTTAAACACCGATTCTGTATCAATTCTATTGCCTTTTCACTAATCTAAATAGCTTAACTTTGCGTAACTTTCTAAAAGAGTACGATGACGGCTGAGGATTTCTTCTATTGTGGTTAGGTCTGAGAAAATCACTACAATCACTGTGACACAATTTGAAATATTTCACTTCTTAATTCTGATAGACTTTCCAAATTGTTACTGATCACCTCAACAGCATCTATTGCTTTAATTAATAGTAAGCCGACGGATTTCCAGGGATAAATGTTCCTGCCCCGACGATGATTTCATTGACTTGACGTTTCGCGTAGACGTCTCGAACGAACACTACTGCAAATCAGTCTGGCCAAACTAACAGTGAAATTGCTAATGCTACCCGAAGTTGTAAACCCCTCAAGTAATGCAGAATGCCACCGGAGGGCGACACAATCGCACAGGACGTTCTAATAGAAATGATTTTTTGTACTTTTTCAAGAAAATGAGAGTACAATAACAAAATATCAAGTTTTTATGCCGGATGAGGGTTAGTTTTGTGTAAGAGAAGTGAAATACAAAAAGCTCACTTCAGTAATTCGTTCACGTTTTGGCATTAGAGCAAAATAAGCAGCGATAAGACTCGTAACCGGTAATAAAATTATTATCTTGTAAATTATTTGCTCTGAATAGAATTATTAGTAATTCTACAATGAAAACCTAGTGTGGCAAACCGTACTACCCAAAACTGGTTGAGATATGAGATATTAATGGCCGAAAGCAAGAAAAACGTGAAGGGAAGAAAACGATCACTGCACCTGGCAGAAGCAGGACATAAGGGAGAAGCAGGACATATATGTTGCCTTCGAGTCTTTAAGTCTGGATCAAAGTAAATTTTATGTTTCTTTAAACAGAAAAAAGTAACTTTAGTGACTTTATCATTCGCTGTGAATACACTCTTTGTCGTGAAATTGAAGTGTCTGCAGGTGAAAGCTTTCGTCCGAATGTTCTGCCACAAAGACACTGAGGTTTCCCTGCTATGGATTGATGCACTGGGGGGTCCCGACATAGGGGAGCATTACTACCTACTCTCCGTCCGCCCGTCCTTTTCTCATGACTGGTTTCAGGATCTGATCTGCACGATTCAGGCCTGGAACAGATTCAAGCCAGAATTCTACCTCATGTGGAATGAAACTAGGTACGAGCAGCTTGCGGAGATCCCGATCAGAGTAAATTCAAATTTGGTGGACTCGGTGTTTGTAGGTGCTCAAGGTATAAGGGCACCGTCAAACCGAATTGTAGTCCTCGGGGGTGTCATCAATATCTCAGAGGTGTATACACCCCACGAAAGGATACAAATTGATAGCTTCGGCTTCGAAAATTGATTACCAATGACGCTGGGGCTTGCTTAGAGTACGGCGCGTTAGTGTTAAGTCGGCCACACACACACACACCGTTCAGCACGCTGACAACACAGATATTCCGGTATGTATATTTAGAAATTCAACCCCCGGAGTGATCCAGTCTGGTTGGATGGCGTGCTCACCTTGGGGTGGCTTTGGGCGTGATTACGGGAACGACTAGCAGAGTAATCTACAGTTATCCATCCAATTATAAAGACTCTGATGGATCAGTAGTTTGAATCACAGTACATCCGTCATTCGGCATCACCAGGACATCATTTCTGCTGGGGCCAAGGACCTGCAATGGGGTGAACTGCTTGGTCAGCTTCTTGCTGACGCTGGCTAAGTCCATGATTCACCTCTATTTCTTGAGGTTGGAGAGTGGGTATTACACAATTGACATGGTACACGAACACAACAACACGTTACCAGGTTACAGAAGCGCTTACGTCTCGAATACCTGGCAACGAAGAAGGTCACATTCAACTACACACTGACCTTTCACTGGTGCAGGCCGCGGTGTTTGCAGCACTTGTTCAATGAGCTTCTTCCCACTTTGGATTGCTGCAGGCACCGCAGGAAAGGTGGATCCCCCGTTGAACTATCAAAGCTAGAGTGATGTCGGGAGCAACTTATAGGTATGCACCCTACAGGGTGGTCTCGCGGGGATTTATTCCTCCATTCTAAATTTATCATTTTTTCAAGATAATTTTACCTTTTGGCATTTTTAAATTCCTGATTTCTGGGCTCTTATTGGAGCTTCCACTTGCCTGGGGCAATGCCACACTTTGGCAATAAATGTTTTCCAGTCAAAATCTTTTATGTAATTATTTCATATTTTGGATTTTTCTCTTTTGGGTATTTCTTCGAATTATTTAGGGATAGATCACTATACTGTTAGGTTTTTCTATGGTAGAGTCATTTTTTGTGTTGGTTTTAACTGTTCCTTTTAGAGTATTTTTATATACTTTTGATATATCTTTTTATCTTACATTTCTATTAGATTTTGTGTCATTCTTTTCTAGTTTGTGTGTCTCTTTATATGAATTTTTATTTTTATTTGCTTTTGCTTTTCTTTTTGTGTTTTTATATGTACTGTTTTGTGCCTATATAGTATATTTTTATATATCTTTTGTTATGTATATATGATTTGATAGGTTAGTGTTTTTTATAACGTTTTAATAAAGTGTCTATATACATAAAAGAAAAATTATTATTATAATTATATAAGTAAAAGTGTAACGTTTTACGGCAGACCATTGAAGAGGATTTTTTTTTTGAAAATATTTCAAGCCGTAACGTTAAGGTTCCCGGGGTTTCTAGTTAGCCGTTTAAGCGACGAGTGTTTCCAGAGGAAAATATCGTATGAAAATTTATAATTTATTAAATTAAAAAAGTGCTGGGTTCCAAAATTAATGCCTATCTACGTTCAATAAGCTTATTGCACCTTACCTCACTATTCCTAATCAACTAAATGCATGCAAATCTTTCTGATATAAATTAATCTTTATCTTAAACACAAGCTGATATCTAATTGAACTGACTACTCAAAACAATTAATTAAGGATATACACTAAAATTGAATATACAACTAATACAGTACTACTACAAAAGAATCTCTTAAACCAACTTATCTTCGTCTGGGAAACCCACGTTGTATTTGCGCAAATCTTTCGTGTACAACTGGTCGCATTCACGGTACGTGCTTCACATACCTGTCTCGACGTGGTACATTTTCTTGCTGATTAATCAAATATACTGACACAATGCCTAAGTCGTCCTATATTCAATACAATTTAATCTTAGCATCATTTTTTTATAGAGTTGTGTATTGCTATTCGTCCATGTCATTGAATTTGATAAAACATTCGCTGATATCATCCTTATAAATGCCTAATTTTAAAGATTTTCTGGAGAGTTTTAGCAGATCCAAATCTGGATTAAGTAGTCAACTTAAATATGCACATTCAGCACCGTGAAAACTACAGTTTTATATAGTGAATGACTACCATCCAATCTGAGTGTTTTCCCTTGTCGATATAAAAATTCACGTTCAACTATAAATTCACTTATGTCTCGACAAAATCACAAACATGGACTTTTGTCGGAACATTTAGATTTGATTGGCACAAGCTTACCATAAAGATGGGATAAACTGCAGGTTAGTCTTTCTTTCATATTCTCGGAGGACTTACGCATGATCTAATTCATCGGTAATGACACATACAGTGGCTCAAACGGATAATCGGACAAGGTTAACACTTAAGTAAAACACAAGATATATGGAGAATGAATAACACGATTTTGTTGATATATAGCTCATCTCAAAGGAAATAACAAATAAAATTCATTTTTCAAGTCAAACAAATAATCGGACAAAATATAAAAAATAACAAATTGTAGGAAATTATACTAATTTAGTATTGAGTGGCAAATATTTTTGACTCTATTACAGCTTTAATTTGTTTTGGCATTGATTTGACGAGATTTTGGCAAGATTACGGTTCGATATTATCCCATTCATTCTTTAATGCTTCTTTTAACTGACTTAAATTATTAAATGTTCTGTTGTAAGTTCCCCCACAAATGCTCGATGACGTCCAAGTCTGATGACTGGGCAGGTGTTTGCAGTAGTTTGAAGCAGTTATGTATAAGCCAAAGCTTTCCGACCTCCAAAATATACTTCGGATCGCTACCTTGATAAAAAGTAAAGTGCTGCAAAATGCCTAATTTTTCTGCATTTTGTTTAACATTTGCTTTGAGAATGTTGAAATAAATAACTATGTCCATTTTACATTCAATAAAATGCAAATTGCTCTTGGCATGTATATCCAAATCATCACAGACACCCCTACATGTTTTACAGCAGCCCGGGTATTTTTTTATCGAATTCGGTGTTGGGTTTTCGCCACACGTAGGACCTCCCATCCGTTCCATGTAAGTTAAACTTAATCCCATGAGTAAATAAAATCTATTAATCATAATTAAAACAATTAAAACGTTAAAACAATTAACTAGATAGTCCTTTTACGGCTTTCCAAAATTCGTCATCCTTCAGCAAATATTCCATCGAATATTTTAGTTTAAGTTATTTATTCATTGGGTTTTTAACTGGCTTCTTCCTAGAAATTCTCCCATGGTAATTATGTTTTCTTAAAATGTTTCGCACAGACATCCTTTTCTATGTAATCTTACATAAAATTCTTTAATTCTTTGACTGATTTGAAAGGGTTTTCTTGCACTTCTTTTATAAGTCGTCTTTCTTTCCGATCGTTTAATATACTTCCCTGGCCTTTTTTGCTTTTATTTTTTATTATATTTCCATTGCGATATCTTTTAACTATGTCATGTACAGTTCTTCCAGCCATGTCTCCCATTTCCCGTATCATTTGTCCTTCTCCATAAAGTTTTATCACTAACTGTCGAATTTCAAAAGTTCTTTGTTTTTCATTTCGAGTTACAACTCGTTCCATTCACAACCAAACAGTGCCGGTTTTAACACTACCAGCGCCCTGGGCGAGATTTCTACGGCGCCCCCCAAAATTTAGTAAATTTTAATGTTCACACAAGTAATACACAAGGTTACTGCAAACCTTTTTTTATAAAGTATTTACATTCCAATTAAGTTGGGAATTAATAGGAAAGGAAAGACATAGTTTTCTAATTTCCACAAAACAATATGATATTTATTAAATATTTCAAGTTTTAT
>QYTT01089599.1:0-21772 GCA_006980735.1 Dasypogon diadema | reverse complement strand
CATGTCTCCCATTTCCCGTATCATTTGTCCTTCTCCATAAAGTTTTATCACGAACTGTCGAATTTCAAAAGTTCTTTATTTTTCATTTCGAGTTACAACTCGTTGCATACACAACCAAACATCAACTGAATGCAAACATGGAATACCTTATAGTGACAAATCTGAATATTCTGAATTCATATGAATTTCTAGGAAAATCCGTTACTTTTACAAGTGTTGCCTCATTTGTTTAATTTGTCCGATTATTTGTTTGACTTGAAAAATGAATTTTATTCGTTGTTTTCTTTGATTTTTTTCATATGATTTAAAGAATGTATAATTCTTAAATATATTTTCAAAATATAGGAAAAAAGGAAAAAAAATGAACTATATACCAACAAAATCGTGTTATTCATTCTCCATATATCTTGTGTTTTACTTAAGTGTTAATCCTGTCCGATTATTCGTTTGAATCACTGTATGGCAATTAAAGACGAAATGTTTGTACGTTTAGAAACGCGATAATGAGTGACATTCATTATTTCTGGGGTCTAGATATCAGAAGTCATAATCATGATCTAAAATACTCGGAAGCAAAGTTGATTACAAAATAGAACTCTATTCACATCAGCAATAAAGAAAATATTCAATATTATATTTTTTCTTCTGCAATCTCTTTTTCCAATATTATATAACACTATGAATATGCTTTACTAATTAGTTTATAATTTTTTACTTACTTTTCCTACTTTTGTTTCTTATGATTATTTTAGTTTTTAATTTTACACTATTATATTTCCATGAACTCTTCTCCTTCTCTTGAATTCTTCCTTTGAAATTGATTAAATTGTTTCGCTTTAGCGGTAGTATGTAAGTGGACTTTGTCTGTATACTATCGAATTAACTTAATAAATAAATAAATAAATAAATAAATATAGTTAAAGCTTGGAGTAAACCCTATGATGTCATAGCACAGATATTGTCTGCAAAGTTGTGAATTGGATTAAAACTGAGAGATGAGAGGTAATTAGTGAAGACTAGGAAAAGAGTTGGAGACAATGCAGAACCTTGCGGTACACCGACATTGAGATGATAAGAGTTAGTATCCGTTGGATAACCATTTTTCAAAATATCACAATGGTGGTGACAATTTCGTTTATGGGCTGCCGATAGTCACGATACCCATTTGTTAATTGCTGGGGAGCTTTGAAGGGGATATATTTAGTGAATAAACTGCTGCGTATCTGGGCACTGGACATTTGGGGAAAATTAGAATTCGGACATTATTGCAAGGTCTGCATCTTATTCCTTGTTCCTCTGACCAGAGCCTGCATTAGGCCACTTTTTACTTCTAAGCAGGATGGATTTGTGAATAATAGTCAGTATTTTCATGGATTACAACCGACTCAATGCACATCTTTCAAAGACTGATGTAATGAGCAATACGTTCTGCCCCTTCTGCAAGTAAGATAAGGACAATTTTCCTGTGTGATCGTCCAGCTTTTACCAAAATATAAAGTGGAGCCCTTCGGAACATCTTCTCTTTTACCAGACTGACTGAAAGATATTCCACCTCTTCACCATCAAGAGGACAGCAAGACTTGAGGCTTCGCTATACTGAACACTATACAGGCGTTTTTCGGAAGAAAACAAGTTTGTCATTAATTTTATTTTTAATTATGTACATATAAAACAAACAACGTCCGGTTAGAAAAAAAACGGTGAGCAAACTTTCGAGCAAACAGTCTTTCGTTCACGCGTGCCTAAATAATCTCTTTGTAGTCGTATAAAAATTTGCAAATAGTGTGCGCACCTAATTACAGATAATCTAGAAAGCTAAATTATGCGCGATATACACTAGTGATGTCACTATGACTTGCCAATTTCTCGGATAAACAAGACTCCGTTGCTAGCCTATGATAAACAGAAAAGCACGCGATTTCCTAAGGCTCTGGTGCATAATCTATTTTCATTCAGATCTTGGACTATGAATCGGCAAGAGCCAATCACTTGGATGCCATGCGGTTCCGTGGCGTGGTCAACAAATCTTAGCGTCCAAAGCGCGTCTATTTTTAGTATCTTGTCACTAGATTAGTAGTCAATAGAAATGTGCCCCGCTTGGCTTAGGCTACGTCAGTAATCAGCTGCAGTAGTTCTTCTGAGGTGTTTGGTTAGGTCAGTTTGTGATGTCTAATGGAAATCCACTGAATGTCGTTATCTATCGGGAGTGAATTTTTTCTGCTGATATCTGCCTTGCTCATAAATCACGAACAATGTTGGTCGGATAGTGGGAAAAAACGCATGATTGTGTGGAATGATTTGGTAGAAACTGTGGATGATGAATTAAGGGTAGACGCTAGTGACTAAAGTTCTTCGGGTGCATAATTTTTGTCAATGCGTTACGTAACCTGTGCGTTAAATAGGTGATAATTTGGTGCCACATCTGCACTTTGCGAAGGTGCATAAATAGAATGTATGTTATCTTTTGGATTCTCATAGTACCTGTAAAAGTTAAGATATCGAAGCATTGATGGATTTTTTTATTGGCGGCGTTGCGGCCATGTGCGCCGGTGTTTTCAGCAATCCCTTCGATGTAAGTCTGTAGGGTTTCTAGCTTTTTTGTCCAGAAAGTAGTTTTCGTGTACTTCCCAGGTAATTAAGACTCGCCAGCAACTACAGGGTGAGTTACAAATGCAAAATGGTCATAATCAACCGTATAGAGGACTTTGTCAGTCAGTGAAATCCATAATCAAAGCGGAAGGTGTACTTGGCCTACAGAAAGGACTAGGTCCTGCACTGTCTTTTCAATTTGTCATGAACAGCACTCGACTCGGTCTTTTTCAAACGGTCGATAATTTCCAATGGACGCGTTGGAGACGAAATGGCGAACACTCACTGCTACTGTGCATGTTTTGGGGTGGTGTTTCAGGAGTTGCTGGCTCTTTCCTAGGCTGTCCCCTGTATATGATTAAAACCCAGATCCAATCCAAGTCAATAGGAGAATTTGCTGTTGGCTTTCAACACAAGCACAAAAGCACTATTGACGGCCTTATGTCAATTGTTAGGCAACATGGATTTAAGGGTTTGTGGAGGGGATGTTCAGCAATAGCTCCACGTACGGCAGTTGGATCATCCGCACAATTGGCATCATTTTCAATGTGCAAGGATGTTCTTTTGGGCTATGAGGTAAGAATATTATTGAACGATGTAGGACCTGTCACCAATCTACCTTGCAGGTATTTCAAAGTTCAACCTTTCTAACCGCAAGTGTTGCCAGTATGATCAGTGGATTTATCACTGTAGTATTCATGACTCCTTTTGATGTGGTTGCAACCAGAGTATTTAATCAAGGTGATTTTCTAGTTTCTAAGTTGTTTTTTCTTTTCAGTTAATTTTTGTTTGTTTCAGGTGTGGATGAGAAAGGTCGTGGTTTACTTTACAAGAATTTATTCGACTGCTTTTTTAAAACGTTTAAAATCGAGGGAATGCGAGGTCTTTATAAGGGTTTTGTGCCCAATTACTGGCGAACTGCTCCACACACGATATTAAATTTAACTTTCTGGGAACAGTTCAAAAAGTGGAGAGACATATACTTATCCGACGAAAGTCGTATTTATTTTGAGTAACTTATTAACGTGTTGTTTATTTATTGTATATGTACAAAGAATTAGGTTTTGTAAATAAAATTAGAATTAATGGTGATGCCAGTATTTCATTTTTTTCTATTGTAAAGGAAACGTTAGGGTAGAATAAAACCAAATAAGGGCCCAGCGACATTTTACTAGGATTTTCGTTAATTGGTGGAAAATTTGTTACATGAAAAGCTTGACTAACAAACTCATAATGCTATACAAAATATCCCAAATTTTCGTTTTTTTTACACATTAATTACCAGTTCGCCTTCCTACACATTAATTAGTAGTTGTTTCTGTGAGAGGAAATATATAAAAAAAATTTATTACGTTGATTACCATACATAATCATCTAAACATCACTAAAGCTATCACTATTGCAGCCAGGGAAGAGATATTAGATCTCGCACCCTATCCAGCAGAATCCTGTAAGAACATATTATAAACTGACGAACCTCAGACGAAGCGTCACTGTTGGATGTCGATCATTAGATTCGATATTCTGGGACCATCTGAGCTCATATCTAATAGCCTCAATCCCAGAAGGACGGATTGGGACACATATCTAGCCTTGATATACTCGAAAACAGACCAGCTAACAACCACTATCAGTTCAAGAAGTGAACTTGATGTGGTCTCCAGTAATGCTATTATGGGAAAATGTCCCCGGACTGCACCAAGCTAAAGAGATTGCTTATGAGCTATCTATCTGGCCATCATGGGCTAAGGTATCGCCTATTTAAACTGGGCCTGCCTAATAAGACGGAATGTCATGTTTTTTTGGAAGAAAACGAGACTACCATACACATTTTGGGTGAATGTTCCGCTTTGGTGTGGCTAATGCTTTCGACAAACGCGGCCCTATCACTGGTGTCTTTTAGATAACAAAATAAAGAAGATCTGATATACACTTGGACCGCTTTTTTTAAGGGAGGATATGCACAGTACAAAAAAAACCGCGTGGTAGCCAGAGATCGCATAAAAAACCGCGTAAAAACAAGAAGTCGGGTAAAAAGACCGCGTAAAGGCCAATAAATCGTGTAGAAAAGACCGTGTAAACGTATATAACATATATAACTGGCATTAAGTAGAATGGATTGAAAAATCTCATAACAGAAAACAAGCCGCATAAAAAACCGCGTAAAAGGAAGGAATAGCGTAAAAGCAAATCGCGTATAAAAAAGCCGCATAAAAAGACGTGTAATTCGTTACTCATCCTTCGCCTTTACTCAAGGAAATTATCGCCAACTTCGCCATGTATTTCCCTTAGTCAGATCGCACGCTTTCAAGAAATAGGTCACAACAGGTGCAATGGTTATACTTCTTAGAGCATTTAGCAGATTTCAATATACTTCTCGAAACCAAGCACTGGAAAACAACTATATCCTTAGATTTTCAGTTGATGTTTAATGATTTTTTGGATGAAAGGATGAAGACTTCCTATTTTTCCGTTCAAATTAGCCTATTCTCACTTCCCAACCAATGTTTCTTATGATTTTCGGTTAGAAGAACCTTTGGTTCTGCGGTGTTACCAGAGGATCTTCCGTGGCAGTATAGATGATTTACTTGCGAGCTCAAAGTTTCACAAAATCATCTCTAAGGATCACTTCAGCAGCATAGATTCATTTCATAACGGAAGCTACACTTAGAGCTACGAAGAATCTAATAAGCTCCTTCTGGTGTCACATTTCCCTGGATCTTCAACCTCAGAGACGAAATAGCAAACAACCCACAATCACTTGGCCCTACATGGCTTTAAACAGTATTCAAAGCCCCGCAGAGAAAATTTTTACCCGCAACAAGCTCAAGTGACCATTAAACCTTTAAACCTTATAAGGCTGCTGAGGAGATTGCATCTTACCAGTCTTACTGATGCATGGCATGAACGAATTACTCCTCTCTTTAATGAAAATTTTCAGGGCCAGGTATCCGTGAAAATATATATCCCTAATTTGGAGAGACTTCAGGATATTTTAGTGTTGAATATGTTGACTCCATGCTTAAAAGCCTCTATAAAGGACTGTTAAGTTTCAATTCAAGTCCAACAGGTGAATAGGTTGCTTCCCTTTCGAATTATATCCAATAATCTAAAAATCCAATATGGCGGCCCGATCAAGGACTGGGGGAATATGAGCGATTTTCATTTTATTGGTTAAGAGTCTCACAAAACTGCTCCTTACTAAATTTGAGAGCTATATATTGGTTCCTATTTGAATTATAACCAATAATCCGCAAATTTAATATGGTGGCGTATTGAAGGAGTGGGGGATTCGCCCCATTTTCGAACTTAGATCAGCAAATTTTCTGAAAGTAATATATAGCAAATTTCAGCCTTCTAGCTCAATTCGTTCTCTAGTTATCGTGTATACAGACGGATGGACTGATGGACGGACGGATGGACGGAAGGATGGACGGACGGATGGACGGACGGATGGACGGATGGCCGGACGGACGGATGACTGGACATGCTTAAATCGATTTGCTTTCTCATATGTATATAATTCATTCTGCTCTAGCATTATTGGTTCTATGCGTTACAAACGTTGGATAGGAACTAATAAACCCTACCTATCATATAGGGTATAAAAACTGGTTGAAGACGTTTCGCTGGGAACAAGAAATATTAGAAGGTGACCCACGTCTGTAATGGTAACTATTTAATTTGTAGAACAAAATTATTTTGATTGTGAGTGATCGCCGTCTTAAAGGAAAAGAAATTGCGCCATAAACTGGCATTTCTGAAACCAGTGTCCTTCGAACATTTAGGCATGACACAAATTAGTCAGAAGCCTCAGCCCTTGTTGCTTTAGCAATTTTACTTTCAATCCTAAAGTATACATTACCGAACAAGTAACGGATCTTACCCTGACTTGACTTGAGCTTCCACAGGGATCTTCTCATCTCATTCTGAGCTTGGATTCCTCTTAAAATTTTGTTATTTAAGTCTCCTTCGCTCATATGTACACCATTAGGATCTGGTGACGTGGAAGGCCTTCATTCTCGGGGCCCACCACTTTGCTATCCAAGGATTGAAGTCGAGCAAAGTAGTATTGATCAGCGGCAATGTCCTTGTAGTTTAAAGAACCACCAGCTTGGTTTGAAGGAATAACTAGGGATTTGAATTTAATGTCCTTTGTTGGTTTATTCTCGATTAGTCCTTTAATGGCTGTTTATACTTAGTCAGTGGAGATGGAAATTCTTTAACGGCTGTGGTCATTATAATACTGGAATTCGTTGGTCCGCTGACGAAAGGTTGTTATCCAGTGGCGAACGGTATAACTATCTTGTGGTAATAACAGGTTTTACATCGAAGCGTCGTTATTTGTGATTATCTCCCTATACCCGCCTACTGAAACTTCTTTTCAATAGCGATAGGCGAACGAGAACCCTTATGTCGCTTTTTTAATATCCTTTTCCAAAATAGGATAATTTACTTCTTTCTCCATCAAAAATCAAGAGGTTACTAATACTGTGCTTTCCTAAACATTGTCATCCTCAAAATTTAGAAACTTTCTTAGGCCGTAAAGAAGTTCGCTGGGACATTACTTTTATTTTTTTGTTTTTTTTGTTGTTTTTTTCACTCCATAAAGCCTTTACGTAGGCGGTAGATTCCATGCTATTAAAAGGAATTTACCTAAAACCGGAAAAGTCGAAAAACTATATAATAACAACCAACTAAGGTCTTACAGACCTTAACATATGCAATTCCACCTTGGCTTAAGGTTCAGTTGAGTTGTACTCTGTAAAGGGATGAGTGAATATCTCTGGTAGTTGCATCGTTAAAGCTAATCTCCAGTTTGGTATCGAGGAGCCCGGAATTCCCTATATACATCGAGTCAAAGATATATTACCAAGGGCCACCACAGAGAAATAATAGACTGACTTGCTCAGAACCACAGTTTTGCTGAACTTTAGTCTCCAAAAAATGAGTTTCCAACTCTCGGAAATTATTCTCACAGGGATTTAGCCGAAGAAAAGGTGTAGTATTTAAGAGATAGGAACGAGATACGCATACGAGTAGCTCCAGTGGCTTTATACATGCCTAGGTTCGCAAGTATCTTATAAACCGTGCACGTGTATGTGATATGAAATAAAATTATTTTAACTAATACCTTGGCTTGGTAATCATGGAATTGAACTTATCGGGTACTTCTACTGTGACTAGAAGGCGTCCTTCTCGTTTCTGTTTCCCTTGTGATAGATACCGTCACTTAATAGCTAAAACTCTAAGGTAATTTGGATGGTTGGGCTACTTCGCTGAACATTATATCCAAATCCAATATCACATAAAATACTTCATTTCAAGTAGGCTAAGTATGGAGATATATGCCAAAGATTGCATTAAATTTATAAAATTGGCTTAATTGTGTTGTATTTTTTGGAAAAGTTCCTATATATGTCACCCTACCTGAAATTCTAAAAGTTTAAGTTGTTTTCGTTGAACTTTCTAATTGATATTGTTTTGTGTTCACGTCTCGTCCTTGTCTAAAATTTCATTACATCTTGTAGAGTTGTGGTTCGGCATAACATTACCATTACATTGTAAGTGTTGACAAAATTGTATTCATTGACAAGATGCCCGTAATTCAGGAGGTTTCAAACAACGAAAATTTAAGAGTCTCTCAATCTCGGTCAGATGAGGCCATCTGTGAGGCTGCAACGTCTAAGCAAAGGCCTTTTCCAAAATCTTGGAATAATATTAACAAAAATAGCGTAAGTATGTTTTCGTATTGCAATAATTTCGGATACTTTTATAGCAATATAAGTTTTGTCTTTGCAAATTTCAAAAAGGTTTAAGCTTTTAAGTGAACAGTTTTATTGCCTTTATAATTATTTGCAGGAACCTTGTCACTTATTTCTGTGATTATAACTTGACAGTATTTTTCACTCAAGGCAACTGCCTAGTTTGCTGATATATTGAGCCGGCCTTGCCTGATCAATACGATAAGGCCCATCACTTTTACAGAGTGAAAGTAGTTTATGATTGGTATTTATAGTTTGAAGCGTTTTTATATTTGAGTACGTCCGGCCTGTGAGCCCTTATTTCCACTTCGAGCTGGAGATTAAGCCCATTTATATAGTTGGTAACAGCCGCATAACTTCCGTAGGCGTTGTAAATGCCTTCCTGTGGTAACTCAGTCTTGATCAGTATAAGGTTTTGTATTCACAGAGCATATGCTCCCTGATTTCAACGTCTTTCATGCAGCCTCCCATACAGCATTGACATTGATCGCCCTCAAAAAGACCCATTTTTTCAATTGGTAGTTTAATGGACAGTGTTCAGTGACGAAGCCACTAATAGTATTCAGTTGAGTGAGAGCAGCAAAATCGTCATCTGTTATGAATACGTAATAAACCTCTTTACCTATTTTAGGTCCAAATGATTACTCCAGTATTCCTTCTTAACCCTTGTGCTTCGCAACTACTAGGACTTTCCAACATTTGGCTTTTGAATAGCCGCAGAAAGATTTGGGATCGCTGAAGGGTGATTCTACAGTTTACCCCGTCCTTTGCAAATCAGTCTACGGTTTCGTTTCCCTAAAAGCCTTCATACCATGTCGTTTATATCTCTGTTGGTTTGTGTCAGCTGTTTCAGAGCATTCAGGCAGCCCCATATGAGTTTGGACTCACAAATCTGTCTGACTGTTTGATAGTACAATTATTTTTGCGTCATGTCCTCCCTCATCCATGTTAATGTGTTCGCAAAGTCTCTGTGGTGTGAATATCTGCTTGGAGATTGTTAGGACCGCAGTATATTAAGGTCTGATGATTTCCATATATCCCTATGACTGTTCTTACTTTCATCCTAGATCCATCTGTGTACCCAGTGCCGGTTTTAACACTACCAGCGCCCTGGGAGAGATTTCTACGGCGCCCCCCAAAATTTAGTAAATTTTAATGTTCACACAAGTAATACACAAGGTTACTGCAAACCTTTTTTTATAAAGTATTTACATTCAAATTAAGTTGGGAATTAATAGGAAAGGAAAGACATAGTTTTCTAATTTCCACAAAACAATATGATATTTATTAAATATTTCAAGTTTTATTTCTATATAAATGTACGACTGGAAAACTTTTGAAAATCGCGCCTTTTTGAAAAGAAGTGCCCCTCTTGTCACTTTGTCTATTTTAGTGGCGGAGTTGGACTACTAACACAATCTCATAAAAAATTGCATTAGGGTCTGTAAGCTTCACTTTTCTAGTTCTGATGTCGACTCTGGTACTCTGTGGATTGGGGATTCCCGGTAAAATAAACTGCATGCTGTGCTCCGATCGAGTCCATATATTGTACGGCCTGATAATTGCCGACCAAATAATGCCCATCCAATAATACGCGTCTAATATTACGTGTCATGGCTTCCAATTATCAGGGTGTACAATCCAGTCCGTACATTATCGGGCTGCGAATTATCAAGACGAACCGATAATGTACAGGCGATAATTGCCAACCAGGAAATGGTGACTGAAAACTGCGATTCGGATCTGCCCCGACAGTTTTTCTGGGTAGTTTAAAAAAAAAATTTAACTTAACCTAACCTATCCATGTCGGATCCGCCCACGTACATGATTTATTGGCTGTACAATATTGGCTGTTCATTATCAACACGGCCCGATAATGTACAGGCGATAATTGCCAACCACGAAAACACAACCCAATATTTCAAATACGATGTCAATCTAGGATGTCAATGGATTATCAGGGTGTACATTACTGCCTGTACAATATTGGCTGGCCATTATTTTGGCTGTACATTATTGTCTCCCCTCTGATCGAACAGATTGAATACTGCGTTCCATTCAAGTGTTGCCAACATAAAGATTTTTTCGCTTAATTTAGGGAATTTACGAGTAAGTAGACCTGGAACTATGAGCGATGGGCTTTTATCCGGCGCCCTCTTTTATCCGGCGCCCTGGGCGATCGCCCTATGACTGTTCTTACTTTCATCCTAGATCCATCTGTGTACCAGACAAGGGATACTTTTTCGCATTTCATGTCGACCATTTAGGATCGCCTTGAACGCCAGGTTAGAATTGTACCTTCTTGGCAAGACATCCAACAAGGAATTGTACACAGATTCCTTTTCAAATTCTACAAGATTTATTATATTTTTATTATGCTTATCTGCTAACATCGCCATTAGGAAATTCATTCTTTGCAGTCTGATGATACATAGTGCGGCCTCATGCTTTGCAAAGAGATGCAATGATAGAAGGTCCATTAGTGCTACTGTAAAGTAGGTTCGCATTGCACATGTAATTCTTAGACAAGCGACTCTTTGTGATTTTCGGAAGGTGACGTATGCGGTTTTTTTTGTTATACCTTTGGCCACTATACCAGTGCAGCGAAAGTAACTATGAGTTTTATTATCAATATGCCCCCCAGGTTGTACCAACCGACTATTTGCACGTCCATAAGGTGGCCGTTTGTTAAGTCTTCGATCAAGCGAAAAGCCAAGATGTTTGAAGGAGGTCTTAAGTTGTTTTCTCTTTATTACCTAGACTTATCTGTAGACACCAAATTTGCTTAGTGTCTAGATGAAGGAGCTGATCCACAACCAACGACCACAACAGCAGGGACAGGACCGCTCCATGGCGGCAAGCTTTAGAAGCAGTTATTGTAATTAATTCAACTCCTAAGTTAACTCTTATCCGTTAACTGGACAGCATGTTCCTTACACATAATACCTTTAAGCTCTCTATGCTCCCCTTGATGGCTACTTTTCAGTTTCTTTGCCCACCATTGGTTTTTCTAATTTGGGAAATAGATGGTGGAGCACTGTTATAGTGGATTTTCCTTCCTGCTAGAGATGTTTTTGTGTTGTGGCTGCAGTAGTGTTTTAACAAGCACTCCCTCTTTGATATGATGCCCTATTGAATTCTTTATAGCTTCTTCTTGGCATAATTGACACCCTCACATCTCTCTACAACTTTAAGTATACTAGACTTTAAAACATGATTTGCTCTATATTGGTATAGTTCTTCTATCTTTTGCTACAACAATGCTTAACAATGCTGGAAATATATCGTCTCCTCAAGGGGATTTTTGTAGGAATTAAAGGAGCCACTTCGAATTGCTCTGCCACAGAGAATTCATCAATTCGCCATCCACTCCCATGGAGAGAAATGGTCAGAAAGATTCTAGGTCCCCCTTATGTAGCCCTAATACTAATACATTTCCAGCACTGACTCAGCAGGGTGTCCTTCTTACCACGACACTTACCATCATACCGAGCAGTCGACTCTTCTGAACCTCTAGCTCTATGTGATGATTTCTCTATGACCTTGCAGCTCAGAAAATGTGTCTATAAAAGTAATTCCATTGTTTCATCCCGACTGGCAATGTAACTCCCATCTGACTTTCCGAATAGCCCGATTGCATTTGAGTAGTCTTTGAAGCAGAGTTGTCAATGAGCGGATTAAAAAGTAAAAATTGACTCATATAGCGAACTCAGAATACTATCACTGCTTGAGTCCGTTCAGAACCGAGTCTGCTTAAGATTTAATTCCGATTAAATTGGAATCCGGTCGATATTTCAGTCCGCCTATATTTGAGCCCGCTTAAGTTTTGAATCCTCCCTGTTTTAAATCCGCTCAAGTTTAAGAGTAGAGGGTATGAACGGACTCAAATTTTCATCGGACTCAAATTTGATTAAACTCAGATGTTGATTGGACTCAAATTTGAGCGGACACAAATCTTAAATGGACTCGTTTCTGAGCGGACTCAAAACTAGAGTCCGCTCTTAATTTGAGTCGATCACTGAATTGATTGGAAATCTGAGTTTTTTACAACCCTGTTTGCTTGCTATAGTCGGTAAATTTCTAATTTCTTACAGTGCCTTCTTCAGGCTCTTCGTTCGGAACTCAATTATTAGCCTTTAGCTGAAGCCTCTTTTGCATGATGGAGGTTTATTTGAATGCACTTGGTACAATCTGCATTCGTTGGTGCTGGCGCATTTCTAAAAAACTTGTTTGTTCCTTATTTTTGCCTAATGGTTTATTTCTCATCCTTTTTACAGCCAGTTATCTTGATAGCTACTCCCCAGAAATTATCGGTTGCTCGGGATTAATGTTGTTGAGGTTACCGGCACCTTCGGCACCTTTGATACATGTGGTCCACAGTTTTCACCGTTTCCACGGCATTTGAGCAGCCAATTAGTTTGTTCGCCTTACCGATCCTTTTTTCTTTTGGCAAATCATCCCTCGGTCTCCCTTTATTTTGCTAAAATGGAAGCTCAATGGGAGCTCTGTTCCTTTTTGTTTTTGCACTCAAAAGAATCAATCTGCAGTTTTGGCGTTCGTTAGTTCTTTTGTATATCCTTGATGTAGTCAAGGATTGTTTTGATTGACACACGTTGATTATTGGAGAAGTAATCGCCGGGATCCTTGAAATAATAGATTTTGTTATCCTATACCACTCTACTATGGCTTTGCCTTATCCACTGTCGACTTCACCCACGGTGCCCTTGTCTTCGCAGACAAGTATCATTCTTTCCGGCCTAAGACTGGATCCTAGGAATCAGGGGCATAGCTACCGCTATAGCAGTTGTAGCAATGATACAGGGCCCCTTGATCTAGAGGGGCCCCAACATGTGTAAGTAAAAAATTGTAAGACGTAAGGTTTTCAAACGTATACCCACGGTGGTATGGTTGTTAACTGTCTTTGTTAAATACATATTTTGATTTCCTTACTTAGATATTGTGAAATTATTTCACCGAGTGATTAGCTCCTCGATATTATGTAAAACTATGTAATATTTAATTTAATTTGACTTGTAGAGTCTTCTGAAGTACGTGGTCTACCAGAACCCCCGCAAATAGAAGAAATTTATAACGAAGATTTTGAGAAATGTGAAGAATCTAATAATATATCTTCTTCAGATAGCGGAAATTTTGGTGACAGCCTTACAGAATATGAAAGAAAAATAGTTTTAAAATTGGGGCTTTTCAACCTCAAGGACCGTTTCCAAAGGATCTATCATGAATAAAGCGATGTTTTTCAAAGTTTCATAAATTATCTAAGCCCCACGATTCAGAATGAGATTATTAATTTGCTCGGAACCAAAGTTAGGGAAAATATTGTTTTGGAAATTAATAAAGCTCCTTTTTCGTCGATTATTATGCACACAACACAAGATCTGTCAAAAATTGACCAGCTTTCCGTAGTCTTTCGATATATATCCATTACAGAAAGTAATGGTGTACCTAAACAAATCAAAATCTGCGAGTTCTTTTTGGAATTTAGATCTGTAGCCGATTGTACTGCAGGAGGACTTGAATCTGAAATTTTAAATACAATCGAAAAATATGGAATTGATTTGTCCAAATGTAGGGGACAGGGTTACGATGGTGCAAATGTAATGTCGGATATATATGGAGGAGTACAAGCCCTTATAAAAGAGCATGCGCCAAATGCTGATTACGTTCATTGAAATTACAAATTCAGAAAGTTCATACCATTAAGGAACTCGCAGAATTATTACTGATAAATTTCAATAGCCTCGCCTCCAGTTTCCCAGAGGTTATAACAGTACGCTTACTATTTTTGACCCTACCGGTTACAACTGCAACAACTGAATGAAGCTTTTCTAAATTAAAACTTATTGGAAATTACGTTAGAACTTCTTTGAGATAAGAACGTCTATCGGACTTATCAAAATCAATATTGTCCATAGAAAAAGAAGAACTAGAGAAACTAAAATCTTCTTTAGCTATGGATAAATACGTTCGCCAAAAAAAAAGCAAGGAGAGTACATATTTAACCATTAGACTATTTTTTTACAGTTAGGTTTTTTAATATGTATTGATTGTTGTTTTTGTTATTTTCTAATATATTTTGTTTATGAAAGTATTTTTGTTTAATTTCCGAAAAAGGGCCCCCAAGAAATTTTGATACAGGACCCATTCAGGGCTAGTTACGCCACTGCTACGAATTCAGAAATTGTTTACTAAATTTTTGATACGTCCAGAGCTTTATGTTGGATATCTCGATAAAATTTAACAAACTTCCAGAATTTAGTGCTGATTCCTCTTTACTCACTTGGAGTGAAAGCTTCCTATGTAACCGTTTCGTCTATGTTACATTTGGACAGTGATATTTACAAGTCTCATATCTCTCCAATTCAAGTTTTATAGAAGACCATATCAGTGATTTCGCGCACTCATTTGAATCAATCGATAACTCTTTTGTAATTGATATTGCCGCAACAGAACGAACTCTTCTAGTTCTCCCTTCATGAATTTTAGTTGGACACGAATCACATCAAACACTCTGATGTTTGTGATAGTTAGCTTTCTAATGATTAAAATACGTTCTTCAACAAATACTTTAAATTGAGAAACCTTTTATCTAAAAATAGCTGTTTTCTGGTTTAAACGATTTGAAAGCATTTTTTTTAAGGCCTAATGCCCCAGAATAAAATAGGATAAATTTGAAAATATTCAAGTTCAGTATAAAACATGTCTATATAAAATAAATTTCACTTCTTTTCAACTTCTTTCAGCTTTTTAATGAATTGTCCTGCCAAGGATATTACATAAAGAAACGCATCGGGGAAGGTTCCTATTCAAAGGTGTACTTCGCGGAGCAAATCCGGGTTAATCGGAATCGAGATAAGCAAAAAGTATTAAGTACAGCACCAATAGCATGCAAAATCATCGATAAAAGGAATACTTCTGACGATTTCTGTGAGAAATTTCTACCACGTGAATTAGAGTACACCACCATTCGAATTCGGTTTGTATCATTGATCTCCACTTAAAAAAGTTCTCTTTACAGTGTTTTAAAAACAATCGATCATGCTCATATTGTTGCGATTCATTCCATTTTTCAAATGGGGCCCTTCGTGTGCATATGTATGGACTATTGCCCGCATGGTGATTTACTAGAACGTATTAGGACAAAGGGACCACTCAGTGATAAACGCGCAAAACTCTTCTTCTATCAAATTTGTTCTGCTATTTATTACTTGCACACGATGAACATTAGTCATCGTGACATCAAATGTGAAAATGTCCTTATCCAAAACAAGTTTTGTGTCAAATTAACTGATTTTGGATTTGCCCGACGGACAGATGAATTAGATCCTTTCAGTCTTTGTCAAACATACTGTGGATCAACAGCATACGCTGCACCCGAAGTGCTTAAGGGAACACCATATGATCCGAAACTATATGATATGTGGTCATTGGGTTGCGTATTGTACGTTATGGTGTTTGGTTCGATGCCATTCGACGATGAGAATATTCCGTTGACTGTGAAGAAACAAGAAAGTCATAAAATTGATTTCCCTGAGAATAAAATTGTCAATTTTAAAGTGAAAAACTTGATCAGGTCGGTATTTTTGTTTACGGTGACGTGAACTGTTTTCATGAGAAAATTGTTTGCAGCAATCTGCTTCATCCAGATGTTAGGAAACGTTATCAAATTGAGGATACACTCGATCATCCTTGGCTGGGTATAAAAACAATCACAAAATCATTTTTCGCATTAAAAGTTTTTATTTGTATAGTTTTTAATTACAGTAATCAATTAGGTCATAGGAGTTCTCTGGACCTTAGCCAATTCAGCTTTGAATTTTCCGATAGTCTCACGCGCTAACTTGAGTTTTTCCTTTAAAACTGAGATCTCCGACTTAACTTTACCTTTTACTTCAAGAATATTTTCCAAAGTTTTGACTTTCTTTTTCTCAACTGTGTGATCAAATAAACATAACTAAATCATGTATAATAATTGAATAAATTGTTTATAATCTTACAGTCAGTGTCGTGTTTCCATACACCGTTCGTAATTGGCTGGACATTCGTTAAATAGTGCTGCATTAGTTGGGTTGGCTCCTGGAAGACTATTTCCTCGTATTGTTCCGCCACTAATCCTTTCTTACTTTCAATGGAATTTATTTCAGAATCAACTATTGGTGATTGGAAGAGTTTTAGGATGTGATAAAGTGTTACTGGACGTTCTGTTGGATCGTGGAAGTAGATTTTTATCACCACTTCAAACTCACCCCAACCAGTCTCTGTAACCTCGTATGGCGGCTTTGTAACGATTCGATTTGGATTCGTATAACTTTCGTGCAATTTAAAGTGAACCTTTTTTACATATGCGGACATATCCTCGTTATGATATGGTTTAACGTAGACATTCCATTGATGTGTATGTCCATCCTCCTCACGCTTCTTTCCAAAAGATCTAGCTATATTTCCATATATTATTGGCTTAACTATTGTTAACCCCTGGAACGTAAGTGCTGCAATTAAATCAATAAACACAGGGGAATTAAATACCTTCACTCGTCCCCCAGAATCTGGACCAAAATCCGTTGGGATGTTCAAACTATTCATGTTTATCAACAAACAATTGTCAGTGCGCTGACATTTCTCAAGCAGTCCACTAGTCCTTCTTCTTTACAAATCCAAGGCAATAGCAGAGCTGAACTACGAAGTTTTGGACCATAAATTTTCAGTTATTAGGAGTTTAAAAACTGCTAATATTTTCAAGGAGATTTTATTCTATTATATTAATAGCCGTTTAAATTTTAAAGACTTCCTAACACTTGTGTATTTGAAAAAATTTAACGAAAATTTGAACGCATTCATTAGTTATCATTTTTTCTTACCAGGTGGCATATAGTCGAGTGTGGAAATTGTTTGGAGTGATGTGCGGCTTTATGGGCCGGCGTACACGCGTTTTCTTGCCTACACGCAGCACATCATGCTCCTGCCTACACGTGTCTGCCTGCAGCGCGGAATGCCTGATACGCTTTTACAGTATCCATGAAGTGCGTGACAGGCAAATCTATACAGAAAATCGCCCCTCTACCTTTTCTTAGTTTAATGTATTCGATATAATTTGCTTGTGTAAGTGTTTTGCATCCGAGAATTAGAACTGAAAAGTGATGCACGAGTCAAACCCCCTCTCAGACCCTTTGCCCATCGAAATTGGCTTTGAGTGCACGCATGCCGCACTGTGTACGCTATACCTATGAACTACAAATTTTGCGCTGTTTTGCTCGAGAATTCTGTTAAGAAAGTTAATAAAATCTAATGTAACCGTTAAATACTTCGTCTTGATGAGATTTTTGTGGAAAATGTTGGGGATGAAAGAACGTGGTGCAACTGCTTCCCTTGTGGGGAATATTAAAAGAGACAGGTACGACTTTTGCGCTTTTTTTTAACAGTTCCTTTGTGTTGGTAGACAAATTGGAATTTTAACTTAGGAAAAAGTTTAAATATTTTTAAATTGAAAGCTATTTCTAAAATATATAACTAAAGTAACAACAGCATTTTTCGGTGTAGCTAAAAAGGTTTTTCAGGCTATACGTTTGAAAAATAAGAGGATTAGCTATAAAGCCGGGTTGATACTATGCTTCCTAACCGGCGCTGAAAAATCAAAGAGGACTATTAGCACTTCATTGGCACATTGTAAATTATTGCATCAGCCTGCGTTAATAAAAAAATAGGCTTATGTTCAACTTTTGTGCTGATAGAAGCAAAAGAAATGACGTCACCTAGTAGCAAATGAAGAGATGGCGATACCAAATATTATATTAAATTATATTAGCACTAGGTTTTGCTTTTTTAAGTATGCAACGTCAACAGAAGCAGCGTGAGAATACATCAATGGTACTAAATAAGCATAGGGACAATTCTGTTTATGCATGCGCTTCCTCTCTTTATCCAATTCTATTGTCCTTTAACATTGTACGTCTGCAGGGTAAACGCTTCAGTATTGCTCTTAGGAAGCATTTCTGAATGTCTCTTCAATGATCAAAAAGGCAGCTTTTCCTTTGCTTTGCGCTTTTATAAAGTTTATTGTACAGTGTCGGAATCGGAAGCTTAGTTGGCGTAAGTGATACGTCCTCCCTGAAAAAGCAACTTCGAAAAACCCAAACTATAATGTGCAGAATCTGCATATGCAAAAAGTAAAGAGTTGACTAAATATTCGTGACATTCAAAGCAAAATCCTTCCACGTTTGCATTATATGACGTAACATGTGTAATATTTTTGAATTTAGGCATATGCAAGTTCTGCAGATTATAGTTAGCCCTTAACTGCTAGCTGATGTCTGCGAATGTGCTTCCCTTTCGTTGCTCTTGGAAGTGGTTCCGCCTTTTCCTAATGGAATTCTCCAAGCACAACAATAATACCTGAAATCGTACATGGCCCAGTCATCTTCTAAAGATTTCTCCATTGGCCGGTTACACAATAACCACTCTGAGATGTTATTAGAAAACTTTGGTAATTTTTGTGATTGTCGATTGTCGATAAAAAAAATTTGAAAATTTTTACACGCACTCACTAAAACTTGAATCAAAAGTTTATCGTACATCGTCAGTCATCATCCACAGTAGGCAATTTTTGAATACTTCAATGAAATGAATCAAATAATCAAATAATTGGTCTTCGGTAATATATTGACGTCAGGTAAATGAAATTTCACCCATAAGCCAAGGATTGTAAGATAGTGCACTATATTTAGTAAATCGCCGTTTAAGGCGTAATTACATTAAATAAAATCCATTTAGCAGACAGAACTTCAAATTCATTCGTGGAGAATGCCTATGATTCGAAATTGCATCTTCTAGTCATATTTGATTGCAATTTTATTGCATTCCAGCCTTTAGGTATTCGACCAGTACTAGTTTCATGCGAATAACTAACTAATCTCACATATTATCAGCTCTAGAATGTGCCTTACAATATTTTGTCTCAGAATATTCTAATAAAGAAAAATTCCCCTGACGAGCCGAGTTTAAGAGCCACCACAATTCCCTAACCTCGACATCTCTTGTTATTTCCAGCATTTTTTTTATATGCTAACTATCGCATGCTACCCATGTGGCTGCCTGTGATAGCCATCTTCCTGCTCGCCAAAGCCGATAAATCGTATACAATGTACTCTGTCGTCTCATCTATCGTCTACACAGTCTGCATGTATCGTCGTCCTCAAGGATCTCCATCCAAAGCTACGATGCTCAGTAGTTAAAGAAACTAACCATCTCAGTGTTCCTCTCTCCATGTTTAGAACTTTTCTTCTGGTCGTTCCACACGACTGCCCAATTTCTTTCTTAGCCTGTCGGCAAGTTGTATTTCCCTACCGACTTTAATGTTCTTTCATGGCTCATTTCTCTCTCCCATACTGTGTACGCGTGTTAGTATCGTGCTCAATGATCAGTCTCGTGCTCTCCCAGTGCAAAAATTCCTCTAGCTCCCTTGACGGGGATGGCTTTGGAGAACTATTAGCTCCTACACGGTGAGTATTGTATCATCGTCAGACCTGCATTCATGCCCGCCCGCGTGGATAACGCTCCAGCTGGCTGCAGATCCTTGTGAGCATTTTGGCCTTATCTACTGGCAGGCCAGGAATTCGATCAGCCATCCTCTGCATATTTTTAAGGACGTGCTGACGATCCATCTTCAGACCCATTCCCTTCCAAAGACTGGTCATTTTCCCCACAGTGTTACGCATCATTCGGGAGTACGTCGAGGACGTCTAGTAGCTCCTTCTTGGAAGACAATTGCTCTCCACCCAGTCCACACGAGATCCGTACGAGCCATACCCGCATAGGTAAATCGTCCGTTACTCATCATGTGACCATTCCATCTCCCAGATTAGCTAAGACACGGTCAAATAAATCATCATCATAAGTCTTCAAACATCTTTCTGTCATGTCCAGGCTGAAATTCTTCAAGAAAAATTTATCAAACCAGGCCACAAAGGAACAAATTTGATATCAAACAAATGTCCACGCTCCTAAATATCAAAAATTTTAGATAACCCTCAAATTTTTCGTCAAACACGAAAACTAGTTTTGCAAACAACACACACACAGTCAAATTTCCTACATTTGAGAACAAATTTAACAAATTTGTCTTTCGTGTATGGTCTCGGTAAAATTTTTGATATTTAGGGGCGTGAACATTTGTTTGATATGAAATTTGTTTTTGTGTGGCCTTATTTGACAAATTTTCCTTAAAGAATTTCAATCTGGACGTGACTGTCATATTCTCAGCATAGTGTAATGAAAATGGCTATTTTAAATAATGAATTGTGGCATATTTAAAACTTCAGAACAGAAAGATGCTCAAAGACTTTTTTGATGATTTATTTGACTCTGTGCAATCCAGAAACAACTTTGACAAATCCGTCTCTCGTGTATGGTCTTTTATATCTTCAGACTTCAAATAGAACAGTCTTCTGCCGACTCTTTACCTGTTCGAAAGTTAGATCTTACTCCGGGAATTTTGCTGATACAATAACTACCTTTAAAGCAGCGTCCACAGACTTAGGCCATAAAACAAAGAGGGCAAGACAAGAAGCTAAATACTGCCGGGTTTTTCTCCTAGGATTGGTAAAGCGCTTACATTAGTATTGACAGTATGTTCTCAAATGACGTCGTAACAACTGTAATTTCTAGGGGAAGGTTGTTATACTTTGATGAAACAAAAAACTATGAATGTTAGTTAATTTTCAGGGGACCCATGCTTCGACTTTTAAGAGAATCTACAAGATATTTTAACAAGCAACATAAGATTAACAATTTCTTAAAAATTATTGAAGCCTCTTAGCGAAACATTTTTGTTTTTGAAAGGTGTGAGATTCAAGGAATCCCGGAACGAGGCCATTGCTAGGCCTATTGTTCATCCATCCAGTACTACCCATGAGTAGCTAGTGAACGGGATGGATCCATTCACTGACCCAACCAGCCGGTCGACTTAGTGAAAGCCAGAATACGCTCCCATCCTTTTTCGCCTGCTTGATACAGTTCGTCAAGGGAGTAGCATCCCAGGTGCCTGAGTCTTTTCCCCGAGAGTGACGGGCAGTGGCACAAAAAGTGTGTCACAGTCTCCGTTTCATCTCCGCAGCCCCTACAGTCGGCGTCGTTAGAGCGGCCGATTTTGTGTTGGTGCGCTTTAAGGAATCCATGTCCTGTTAGAATTGAAACCAGCAGTCTTAGTGATTGTTTGTTTAGCCGGAGAACCTTGGACGTTGAGCTAGCATTAGGCGGGCCCCACAGTTCCTTGGTTATACTGACGACCGGGGTCGCGTCCCATAACCGGTGGTGTTGGTTGTTCACCCAGTTTGCAATACGCCCAAGTAGATATCTGGTCGACATCCCTGTAGGGGAGGTTTGAGAGCCAAGAACAGCTCCCTCCC